>PVJH01005371.1:65834-113279 GCA_004026705.1 Nesogale talazaci | reverse complement strand
TTTACACACCCATTGCCATCATCACTCTCAAAACATTCTCCCTCCCTCCAGGCCCCCATTATCAGCTCCCTATATTACCCTTCCTCCCCCCTTCCCCTTGAACCCTTAGTAATTTACAAATTATTTTTTCATCCTGTACACTGTACAATGTGTCCCAACACTCACTTCCCTGTTGTCCGTGCCCCAGAGAGGAGGCTACGTGTAGATTCCTCAAGTTGGCTCTCCCTTTCTATTCCTCCATCCCTCCACCCTCCTGGTATTACCACTCCTATTACTAGTCTTGAGGGATCATCTATGCTAAGTTTCCCATGTTTCCAACTTCACTGTACATCTCCTGGTCTAGTTGGATTCATGTGGTAGAATTGGGGTCATGATAGTGGGTGGGAGGCAGCATGGGAACTAGAGGAAGGTTGCATATTTCATAGCTCCTACCCTGTATCTTAACTGGCTCATCTCCTCCTTGTAACCCCTCTGCAAGGTGAGGTGACATCCTCACCTTGCAGAGGGGTTACAAGGAGGACAGCCTTTTGACATCCTTTTACACTAAAATTTAAAGACAAAGAAACACATTCGGCAATATATCGATAAGCAGCAACATGAAAAGTGATTAAAATATTGAAGGTTGAAAGGGGTTCTTTTTATTTTACTATTATCAACAAACAGGACTACATCTAAAAACTTATGAATTATTTTTAAAAGAGAGAACAGGATAGACACTGGCCCAGGCACAAACGAGGAAAAATAATGCCTTGTGAAAAATCCAAGGAACACTTGGATATTAAAAAAAAAAAAAAAACTCACTCATTGCCAACCAGTCAGTTCTGACTCCTAGCAGCCCTACAGTTGAAGGAGGAAATAGTCTGAGAACATAAAGTCGTAGATTTGATAATACTGGAATTCTGAACCTCATTGTTACGTGACTCTGAAGAAATAACGACATAGCTTCAGCTTATAAATTGTGCGAATCCGGTGTTCAGAAGGCAATGGATAGCAATGGGTGTCCACCATACATTTGGGGCACTTGCATAGGAAGCAAGCCTCCAGTGTTTCCCCTCTACCCATAATAGGGCACAGGAGGAAATTGGTGGCGAAGCAGAGTGTTCTGGAGCTTTGACTACAGAAAAACAAACGATAAATCCATTTATGATGATAAAACCTTGTCAATTGATTGCCCCTTCTGATTCACGTTAGGCCTGATCTGGTTTTCAACATATCTGTATTTGTGTTGTTTTTGTTCATGTTGGGGATTATTTCAGATGTCATTAGGAATCACCCTCTTAAATTTGTGTTACATGATTTTTCAGTATATGAAATGTAGAAATGAGGAATGTAGAGGAACAGCAAGTAGAATAAGGGTTTCTGGAGGGCACAGTGGTGAGGGGAAAGAGATTGGGAAGCTGATGCCAAGGAGTTCAGGAAGAAAAATTAATATTGGACTATGAAATGATATCCTTTCTGTATTAACTCCTAGTAAAATGGCATTGGACAAAATGTGTTAAAAAGAAAACAGGAAATAAAAGAGAACAGAGGTGGATTTTTTTGCATAGTTTATAATCATAATATGTTTGTGCCAGTATTTTTTCACCACACGTTTTCAAAGTGTACACTGAGTAAGTCATCTGAGGAACTATTCTGCTTCTGTTGGTCACAGGGTCCTACATATATTGTGAATGACACTCAATCGTAATGACCACAATCTATGTGGAGAAGAACATGGAACTCTACAGGAATGCCGTATTATCAGCTTGGATTATAGGTTGAGTGAGGAATAGACCATCACATACGCATTCACACGATCAACTTAAAACTGTAGAAAAGTAAACCAGCCCCTCCAGAATTTATATATATATATATGTATATGTATATGTCTGTATATATATATGTGATTTTGAGTATATCCCATCTGGATTTTATAGATCATCTCAAAAGTATATTGGAAGCACTGAACACAGATAAACAGTATAGATAGGGAGCTCAAAACCCAAAGAGAAGAATGTTGTTGGAATAAAGTGAAATAAGTTAAAGAAAATTCTTAAGCTTCAAATTACCATACTGAAGGATTCTATTAGCATAACATTGAATGCAGGATGCTTTATAGATTAGAAGACATATGCAGAGTCACAACACCCAAAATAACTGGAGATGTGTAATTATTTCAGGAGGAAGATGTGATCAAGAACCACTAGTAATTAAGTAAATAGTGTAGGTGGCATTGATGTCATTTGCAAATACAAAGCTGTAGGAATTGAATAAATATCCACTAAAATGTTTCAGTGAGGTAATACTTAGCAGGAAATGCTCACTTGTCTGTGCTATGAAACTGAATATTAAATAACTGGAAGAGATCTATGATGGGCATTTTGTGCCTGTTACAAAAAAAAATGAATGAACAGACTGTGGGCATTATTGAACGACAACATTGATATCACACATAAATACAATTTTATTGAACATTATTCACATTGACTGGAGCAGTAAATCAACAAGGAAGTGCAATGACATTGAACTAGCTTCAAAAACATTAAATAAGGAACCTGACTGTTTACATCAGATGGATTTGGGCTGAAAGCAGAAAATACAAGCAACTTATATGCCTGTGTTTTATTGATTATGCATATGCATCAGACTATGCCAAAAATAAGTAATTACAGATAACATTTTGAAGAATGAAAATTCCAGAAAACTTACTTTTGCTCCCCAGAAATGACTCCAAGATACGGTCATTTGAGAAGAACTAGGGGTATTACAGGGCTTAAAATCAGGTTTTCCCTAAAAATGAAACCTTTTACTATACTTATTCAATGTCTACATTGAGCAAATAATCCAAGAATTTCAAATATTTGAAGAACTATGAGACATCAGAATTGGAGAAAGAAAGGCACCTTAATCATCTGTGATAAAATATGAAACATTTTTCCCTTGTTGAAAAGAGGAGGATCTGAAACATTTACTCATCAAAATCAAATACTGGATCCTACAATAGGACTTAACTTCAACCATACAAAAATCTCACAAGTTCACAAAGCAATATTGCTCATAAACAATATTTGAATGCACATGGTGTACAATGAATTTGTCAAGGAGCCCAGTGTACTGGTTTCACAATCAACATCTGTGAAAAGCATAATTATGCTGAGTGCATTGAGTCAAACACAAAGAGACAAATATTGTAGGATATGGCATTATAAAAAACTAACAATGACGAAGGTCCTCATATCAAAGGAATTAGACTTTGATGGTTATCTTACATGAGAGGGCAAGAGAGAGTAGGTATTAGGAAAAGGTAGCTGTTGCCTTAATTAAAGGGAAGGTAGTGGGAGATCAAAAGAGGAGATGTAAAGGGGAAGGGCAGGACAAGCTAATAAGAGAGTTGACAAATTGTTAGAGTTATAGTTTATAAATAATTATCTGATATGTAAACCCACACCTGTCTGATATCATGGTATTTTTAATCATATCATACCCATGTACAACATAGGCAATGCATAAAGATGATGGAAGAATTGATGAAGCTGAATTATGGGGTTGCTGAAAATATAGCATATGCCATGTTTTCCACAAGTACAGAGTCACCTGTATCAGAGAAAGTACAGCCAGAATGATCCTAAGAAGTGAGAATGACCAGACTTCATTTCATGTAGTTTGAACATGTTCTCCAGAGGGACCAACCTTTGAAGAAGCACATAGGAGTTGGTAAATTAGATATTTAGCCAGAAATAAGATGTTCAAGGAGATGGATTGGCAGAAACTGATGGCTCAGACATGACAATGGTTCTGAGGGCAGGATATGAATGGATGTATTTCATTCTGTTGTACATGGATCACTGTGAATGGAACCTGACTTGATGGCATCAAATCACATTTATGGTTCTTTGAACCCTCAAGGCAACTACCGTATATACTCGAGTATAAGCTGAGTTTTTTCAGCACATTTTTTATGCTGCAAAGTCTTCTAATTATTTGTGGTAAAATTAGATGCCTTAGCTTACACTCAAGTATTACAGTATTTCTCTAACATTAAATTACCAGCAATATTTAGATCCACAAAAGATCTAAAAGAGGATGACAATTGTGGAAAATACAAACTGTTCTGCCCTACACATCATTTTTGTCAGAAATATTGGTTGATTACTGTGTCTAGAATTACATTAGGTATTATTCCATACATTTCTGCTTCACAAAATGTTTTTCTGACTCTATATGGGTCCATGAACTGATAAGAGTATAAAATAATTCAGAATCATGGTCAGAGAATGTTATGTAGTGAATGTCATAATTTCTTGCATGCAGGCTAATTCAACTCATGTCCTTTATTCAATGTTATTGTATTGCCATATACACAGTGATGTAGCACATATCTAACTTATAATACATATATATTTATAGTAATAATAAACACCTAGGGTAAGTATTCAGCCACTGTACTTCATTTTCTATCTAAAAGAGTCTACCATTTAATCGTATATGCTTCAACTTTTAGATGGCTAAATATATTCTGTGTATTACATATCTTATGTGTTATGACATTATCACTCCATTTATTTTCCTAGAGAAAACACTACCAGGAGGAAAAACCAGTGACAGTGATAGCAGCAACATGAGACAAAGGCAAAGTGTGCCTCAAAGAGAGAAATGCTGGCTAGTAAGAAACATGAAATTAGTGCTATAGTTCAAAATATATATATCTTTCATTTAACAATTATGCTAGCCCTCAAAAGCAAAGAAAAATCCCCCCAATTAAAAATAATTAGATACACTGAAAGCTACATGACTAATAAAAATATGTGGCAGACTTACAATAGAGATGGATAATTTGCTAATTATGTGGCCTTGTGGAAAAATGCAAATGTGAAACATTCTCAAGTTTTTGGAGATCAGTGCTAAGGCTACATAATTATGTTAGACCAGGTTGACTACAGAAACGAATACAGTGACACTGAAAGTTGCAAGAAATAAGTTTATATCAAGAAGTAATTATATATCAAAATAACATTCCCAGTCCAGTCCAACTCATGTCCATAAATCCAATATTAGCCCCAAAATCCCTCTTCAGACTAACATAACCCCACACGATGATGTAGAATGCAGGAAGATCACAGGCCAGTAATTTTGAAGTCTGTGGATATAATCTTAGGTCAGTGGACACATGGCAGGGCACCTACAGCTATCCAGATCAGCAAGTGCAGAGGTTTCCCTAGGCCCAAATTCAGAGAAGGCCACACACACAAGGAAGCACTATCAAGCTGTGACTTGAAGGGTTGAATGCCACCTCTACATTTTATATCCATTAAAGTTGGCATAAAAGTATGTAACTACAAAAAACAATGGTTCTCTATGCTTAAAAGAGATGTAGGACCAGACTGTGGCATGGTACAGTTGTGATGTTTTGCATCCGGATCATTAGTGGTTTGACAGGTAAGGCACAGTGATCCCCCATGATAATACAATATAATCAACTCTTTGCTAGGAACGGCTGTGATCAGCCAATCAATTGTAAGAAAGTCAGGGTATAATTAGGATATAAGTGCAACCCCCTTACTCAAGTCATAGCCCTGACGCAATGGAAAGAAAGTTTCCTTGGGGATGTGGTCTAATTCTTATATCAATGGATGCTGTAGGGAAGATAGCTTGCTTCTTTCTAGGTCTGGATCTTGTATTTGGTCTGTTGGTCTCTTTTCTTTGCATTTGAGTCAATGATTCATCATATACCTACCGGCTTTGGGTTCCTTGAATTCTGTCACAAGTCTGACTTGCTAGATTTAGAACAACTGCCGTGACCTTCCCTCTTTCTGGTTCATCAACCCCTGCAACTACAGGAGTCAGGAGAAGCCTCAAACTCAATATCTCATCCACACACTTGAACAACGTTTAATGTTATCTGTTTCTACAGTTCTACTGTTTCTACAGCACATATATATATATATATACACACACATACATACACACAAATATACATATATGTGTGTATATCTATATCTATCTATCATCTATCTAATCTATAGCTGGTAGACATCCCTGATTTTGTTTGTCTTGAAAACACAGCCTAACATATAGAGAGTTTACACAATGTCCAAAGAACATAATTTTATAATACCTTATTTTACAGAACATATTGTGGCTGCTAAGTAATACATCACCTAATATGCAAATAAGACACTGTCTTCAAGAAGTTTATGAATAGGAAAAAGAAGCATGAGAGAAATGCATGCTTCCAGGTACTACAATACAGAAACTAGATCAACCCAGCAAAGGAAACTGGAGAAGGTGACAATTATTAGGATATATAAAAGTCTCCTCTCAAGAGTAAGCACTTAATAATAATAACAAAAGTTCAGGTACCATATTATATGGAGTATTAAGTTGGTAAAATATAGTTTGATCTACAATTCACCATTCACTATCTGGTCTCTGTAAGTTTCCATTAGGGTTATTTACTTGTATCATGTGATGGGTCTTTTTTACCCACCTCTAAAAATACATTGGGCAAATTGTAAAGGAGACTTTTCGAAGGGAATTTTATTTAGGAAATAATACTGCACAACATAATTAAGCACACAGTGGAGAGGAATTTGCAGATGATTGAAAAATTCAGGAAAAGCTGAGAGTGAAAATAAAACACTGCCTTTCATAGGGTGAACACTTTCTCCTGTGAGATTCATCCTACCAAATGCTAAAGACTGAAGTCAATGAGGGGAAGAGGTATACTTTGCAAGCAGGGGCATTAATCAATGTACTTTTCCTATACCATTTAAACAATATTATTTACATTTAGGCATGTTTTATGTAATACTTTCGGTGGTGTTTAATCAAAAGTTTCCCTATGACCGATTTTCAAATACAAGGAAATCTGAATTTAGGGGATGGAAATCAGATGTGTCACTCTAAATCCATCATTTTTCCTGAGGAAAAAAAAGAGACCTTGAATGATGAAATTACTTATTCAAGGTGACACAGACTTTTTTCCATTCACAAGTAAGAGTATAGCTTCCTAACACTTTGCCTTGGGTTTTTATCATTGCATCCTGCTCCCTCTCTCCCTGTTGGATTTTGCCATCTTTTTAGAAGGAAAGAATCTCGCAGAAACACTAACAGCACATATAACTTCAATGTCCCTTCAACATTTCATCCTGTAATTGTGTGACCTGATCTCTGTTCTGATGCCTGAAACCAATCTCTAGGGATAATTTGCATCAACTGCAGTTCCTGGAGTCCCTGTGGGCTGCCAACCAACCCTACTCATTCACGTCACACTATTGTGATAGCCAACATGGGCTAGTGCCACTTTAAATTAGTGGTTTATCTTGAGTCCCAGAGAATGGAAGTCGTTTCAGGGGGTGAGGATGATGAATCACATGGCAGGGAGCAAATGTAACTGTGATTAATGGGACATTACACAACAACAAAAAATATAGAGCCAACTGTGCTTAGAGATAACTGGAACTGCAAAGACCACCTTATTGTCTAAGGTGATGTAATTAACTTCCACCCCTTCCATGGCTTGGATAGCTGCTTCTAGTGAGCTTTTCCATTGTGCTGGTCATAATGACAAGGTTGTGGTTCTTTTTTTAAAGAGTATCCTATTAAGAAGCATTTTCCTCACATGCTTAGCACTGATAGAATGTGAAAGTCTAAGACATGGCCATTTGAAGGTGTGCAATTATAAGAAACAGTTCACATTTATCCATTCTCTCCTCGTTCCCCAGACAAACAATGGAAAGAAATACCCTGATACTTTCCTTGTAATATATGACCACGTTCAAATAGGTATTGCAAGAAGAGTTTTCCGATCATCTTTTTTATTTTACTTTTCATTTAATTTCTGGTTGTTCTGAGGTGAAGAGAAAAGACATTCTCAGAGAACATTATCGTAAGCAATGATGACGGAGACACAGTTATTTTTGTTCTTCACTTCCTGGTCAGGCCAGGTGAGGACACTTTTCGCCTTCCATGTATACATATAGTCACCTTGGCTACTAGAAGTTGGGATTGAATTGGACACCTGTAAGAAGATGGTAGATTCAGAAATTGCTCTGCTCGTTTGAAATGAAGAAACAAAGTATTGTGAATATTCCACATTCGTCACTAAGCAAAGTTAGAGTGTCTGCATTTAAAAAGGCTTGCCAACTCCTCTGCAAAAGTTGGAGCCTTCCTAAGATTTGATACCTGCTCCACTTCTTGTTTTGATACCTGTTTGTTTGGTGTTGCTTTCGAATATCGCTGAAGGAAATAAGTGTTCTAAATCTTAATGTATTTAGATTATCAGCTTGCTTCTCAACTGTTAAGTGGGGGTTTTCTATTCCTGATGTTGAAATAATAATACCTTATAAATTTTAGTGCATTTGTCCTTTGCAAAGGATATTACCTCTTATTTGACTCTTCCAGGATAGCTTTAAGAGACGAGAGGTAGAGTGAGCACGAAAGGAGTGATTTCAGGGTTGACCCATTTAGATACGGCTCTCAAGTTATTTAATTATTCATATGAATATTTGGTAAGGTATTTGCTCTCTCTGAATCTCATTTTAGTTATTTGCTGAAACAAGATAGTAATGTTTACTTCAGTGAAGTATATGGGCATTAAATAAGGCATTGGATGTCATGAAAGTATTAAGAGACTTTTTTCTACTTCTTATACCCCCTTCATATGAGCTACCCACAAAAAAAAGTGTTATGAGGTTTTTCTCTTTTTTCAAAAATAAAATTTTACAAAGTAAGAAAAAATATCTACCTTCATTGACAACCTATCATGCTTTAAACTTTTTTTAAACTTATTATATATACATTAGGTTATACAAAAGGTATTATGTCATTTTTCTGCACATAAGAGGGTCCCTTCTCAATGCTATTAAATAAATGATTGAAGGTAACGGCGTGCCCACGGCAGTGCTTTTAGTTTAATGAATTCTTGTTGAAGTGCTACATGAAATTAAACCGCAGAATCTGAAACAATGTGTGTGAGAAGTCTACAGTCTCTGTCTGCTAGATTCATTTGCCCTAAAAATGACCATGGAGCCCAGCCTAATCTGGTGCTCAGACACACATATGTCCTACTCCAGCCACCGTTCTTGTGGAATCCTAGTATCCCCACCAGCCCTTGCTTGATCCCTTTCCCCCGACTTTCTGCTGCTCCAACTAACATCAGCAGCTCTTAACTTTTCCTTTGCTAACATACACATCTGCCTTTTTGCCCTTAATCACATAAGCCATCCTCCCAAGTATGCATTTTACATATATCCATGAGACTGGTATTTACCAATCTGATGGCATTGCTCCTCTCTGGAGATAAGCATCTGTTCATGCTTAACTTGCCTCACGAGACTTCTTGTCATCATATCACCCATTGATAAGACTCACACATTCAATACATGGATAAACCATTCTGGTCATGGAAATAAGAAAGCAAGAATTAGTGGGTAGGGTAAGGCAAACAATGACTTCTTTCATTTCACACAGCCAGTGAATGCTATGATTGCATCAATTATTTGTTAACTTCTTGAACTATTGACATGTCCGCAGTCTCTTTGTTCTCAACCAGAGGTGACTTTGTTCTACAGAGGACTTTGGGCAATGTCTGGAGACATTTTTAGTTGCAATTCTATTGGGTCTAGAGTACTACTAAGCCTTCCATAAGATGTAAAGTGGTTTCCACAGCAAAGAATCACCTTGCCCCAAATGCCAATGGGAAATCTTAAACTAGATAGAATTATTGAATCACAAATAAGCAGTAATAAGTTCCTTGTGAGTGTGTTTGCAATATTCTACACATATAAGCACATCTTCCTATGTATGACCAGAAATGCTAGTCAGGGGTGTTCTTGAATCTAGTCTTAGGTGTTTTGCATTCATTTTGATTTGACATGTTTATGCTAGTCATATTGTCCCTATCAGCATACGTTGAGTGAGAGGTGCCAGTATGTAATTATGTGCAGACTTTGGGAAGGAGATGTGTTTACTATTAGCACTAACAACTAGTGTATGAGTACACACTCTTCATGTAACTTGATGCCTATTTGTACATGGCTGGTATAAAACTAATACACATCTCCAATATTCCATGAATGGTACAACCAAAACTGTCTAATGGTGATAGGTGCTATTGACCAAATATTAAATGACATGGTATAAATTAATAATGCATTGTAATAAAGTGCTCTTTACTAACGTCATATTTACTTCCTACATTAATCCTTCTTTTGCTTGTGTTCTCTGTTCTCTTCTTTCTGCAAGCCACCTGGTCCCAAATGGCATGCGCATTACTTGCTAGATCTCAGTAACTAATCTAGCACTTTGTTCTAGCTAGACGATCACTTTTTTTTCCTAGTAACAGGGCCTTTGTTTGATTAATCTTTTGTGTAGGTTTTTGTTGTTAGTAATTTTTTCCTCTTTGATTAATATTTTATCTCATTTTATTCACAAATTTTATCCCACAATAACTTAACTAGTTAATCAAAAAGTTCCCAGCGTAGTTATAAATAGAGAGAAAGTCACTAACGGAGGTGATTGTCAATTTCTTACTTACATCTTTTGGTTCTTATGCTCAAATTTGCTGATGATACCTTTAAAGACTAGATCTTGTCAGCAACCTAAAGACTTCTAATGAAAGGGCTGTCCCTGACCACCTGAAAGAAAAACATGCATTTGGTTCTTATGATAGACACTAACTTGTGTATCTATTAGGTAGAAGAAGACAGAGATTCAATTGAATATTTACTCAGAAGCATGTCACCATGAAAGCTGGTCTTGACATTGCTATCATCCACATTGTCTTCAGAACAAGACCCTTCAAGGTTGATCACAGATGTGTTTGTCCTCAGTATATATACTTCTCTTCTCTATAGCCTATGTGAACCACGGGACTGTGGTTAGCCTTGCATCCTTGCATGTGCTCATACTGACTTTCTTTTTACCTACTACTACCAAGATATGCCATCAAAATGAATTCAACTAATTGTGACCACATGGGTGTCAAGATAGAACTGAACTCTGTAATCTTTCCAAAGTTTGATTTTAGAAGTAGGGGTCTAAGCCCAACTTCTGAGGCATATTTGAGTTTGTCCAAGTCTTAACATTTTCAGTCTTAACTGTGGAACTGAAAAATCTCTTTTCCCTGGTTAAAACATGGCTGAAAACCAGGCTGTTCACTCTTCACTACTTATTTAAGAATAATATATTTCTCCCACCCTAGCTGAACGTGATAAGCAATTCTGTACTGTATCTTTAAGCAATCCGTACATCTCTTTCTCATTGTGTGAGTTCCATTGCTGTCTTTTATTCACTACCATATCATGAACTATTAGTGGAGACTGGGCCCGTGTTTTCAAATGCTTTTTATCACCATCATCACCCATGTTCCCCCTAGTAAATAGGCAATCAGAATCAGTTGATCGAATTACGGGTGACTATGTGATAGCCAAAAGGACCAACACCCAACCCCACTTCCTGTGTAGGGTTTCTGAGATTGGAAATATTTCATTACGAAAAGAGCCTCATCTTTCTGCCCTCGAGCTTCTCATAGGTTGGAACTTCTTACCATGGAGGTAGCAACCCACTAGCGAAACCACCGTACCACCAGAGCTCTTAGATAAAGTTAAAGGCAGTCCAAATGGAAAATATTCTTAAGTCACATATATTATAGCAACGGAATAACAAAATTGTTGTGCTGTTGTTACTCATTGGCACCCACTAATAATGAGTCAATTCTAACTCACGATGCTCTGATGCTTGGTAAATTTTTCAAGACACAGTGATAGCTAGTTGATTGGAACGTCTCATCTCTAATTAGAAGTCCAAGGCTTATCCAATAGTGCCATGAGGGCTCCTTTGAGTTAGGAGGTGCAATCAATTCATATTAACCTTATGAATGAATAAATAAAGCCTAGCCTAGCTCTCCACCCCACATTTGTTGGTATATTTCTAAAAGCACTGTGCAAATCTCTCTTTTTAAGAGATTGCCTCTTTATAATTGACGTCAACAGAGCATGATGGCCTTTATTCAAGATGGGTCATTGCTGATAACTTGTTCAATGTACTTGAGATGGTGTTTTGTCATCCTTGCTTCCAAGTGACACTCCGGTTATGACAAATTTGTTTGCTTTTCTGCCAATCTATAGTAAATTGAAGGTACTTTGCCACCATGATTCAAATATATCAATCCATCTGTGGAGGTTCTTATTATTTATTAATCATTCCCAAATCAATTTTGTATACTGGTGTCTTATACTTGGTGAGATAGAGAAACAAAAACAATGGAATTTTTAAATATGTGGTGATGCAGCATTGGGTGTAAGCATGAAAATAATTTGGTAGTTATGTCAGCATAAAGGAGCCTGTATTGGAGAAGCAACAAGTCCAGGTTCACACAGCTTCCAAATCCAGATCTTAAGCTATAGAGTTCTGATTTTTATAAGCACAGTTTCTGATAAATACAAAATCAGCATACAAGGGACTGCAGATGTGAGATGACAGCCTGCAGAAAACACCCAGAATCTGCTGGCAATATGGCAGACAGTAGGCTCAAGTCAAGTGAACTGAAGGTAGATGACCCAGAGTCAAAATCTACAGCTGGTACAAAGGAAACAAATGTTCTTACAGCATCTATTTAAACGGGAAAATCAATTATACCCCCCATGGAATTCTTTTCAATAAATTACATCAGAACTGTGATCTTCTTACATCTAATTTAGGGATGTAATCATAGGGAAATCCCATTATGGATATGGTTGTTGTTGTTGTTGTTGTTGTTTTTAGGCATCATCAAGTTAATTCTGACCAACAATGAACCTGTGTACAACAGAAACACCACACATTCTTGCTCTATCCATACAGTCATTATCAAGCCTGAGCCCATTGTTACAACCTTGGTGTCAACCCATCTCCTTAAGGGTCTTTCTCTTTTTCATAGTCCCTCCACTTTACCAGGTATGATGTCCACCTCTGAGGACTGGCCTCTCATGGATACATTCCAAAAATATGTAGGATGAGATTTTGTCATCCTTGCCTTTAAGGAACACACTGACTTTATTTCTTCTAAGACATATTTGGTTATCCTTTTAGTAGTTCATTGTACTTTTAATAATTTTTCTCCAGTCCAACAATTCAAATACACTGATTATTCCTCAGTAAGCCTTATTTAATGTCCAACATTCACATGCATATGAGACAATGGGAAATATGTTTGTTTGGGTCTAGTGCACCTTAGTCATCAAAATAACACTCCTGTTTTTTAATATTCTAAAACAGGGGTTCTCAACCTTCCTATTGCTGTGACTCTTTCATACAGTTCATGTTGTGGTGACACCCAACCATAAAAGTATTTTCGTTGATACTTTATAACTATAATTTTGCTACTATTATGAATTGGGTCATTGGACCTCCAAAGGGGTTGCAACCCACAGGTTGAGAATGGCTGCTCTAAAGAGCTCTTGCGCAACAGATTTACCTATTGCAATGCATCTTTTGATCTCTTGATTACTGTACCAGTGGAACCTGATTGGGGAGACAGGCATCACAAAATTTCCAACAGCTTCAAACATGCTCTCACCTTTTTTCTTTTGCTACCAATGTATTTCTGATGTGTTTCTTTTTTAAAAAATCTTGAATCCTTTTTAAAGATAAATAATTTGATTTTTACTTGCTACTTGCAAGCCATTAAAGACAGTGAAAGTTACAAGATGTTTGAAGTAATTTGTCAACCTGCTAGCAAAACTCTACATTATGAAGCTGATGTGAGAAAATTCTCCTTTTCAATGTTTATTCATAACAAATCAGAAAGCTTACTATAGGACATGGTTTACTTTAATTTGATTCTCTTTTCTTCTTTGTTTTTCACCATTAATCCCTGAATGTTAATGCAAGTTCCTCCTGCATGGGAAAGGTAAGGAATGAAGAGTTAAGAAAGATAAAATGTCTCCTGTGAATTGCAAAATTTTATCAACCATTCTTTGAATGGGCTTGACTCTGTCTTGCTGTGATTTTTCTAATGGGGAGAGGAGAAAGACCTTAGTTCTCTCTGATGTGAGTGGGAAATTATTTCAAACTGGATGACTAAGTTCCTTGGTTTGCAGTGGCAACACTGAAATCAGATATGTCGTTGCATCATTTCCTCTGTTTTCAAACCTCACTTAAAAAAATGTTTATTGGGTTTCATACACCTCGCATCAGAATCTGTACATGCATTCATTGTAGGGAAAGCGCATTTGTACCTTTGTTTAATCATATTAGATTTAGGGAAGACCCTAATCCAGTGTGATATTTATTATCTTCACTAGAATACATCTAAAAAATACCTTTTTATTTTTTTCAATAGGGTGTTATTTACAGGTTCCAGATGAACAGTAGTGGCAACAGTTGGGAAACATGGCCTTGGTTATAAAATGGAACCAAGAGATAATAGGATAGAAATTATAAGGAATGAAAGATCATAAAAACACTTTTATTTCAACAACACAGAAATACTTTTTTTTCCCGTCTGAACAATACAAAAGGGTGAATATGTGTGAGGACTTTTCGTGGTAGGATATATAGAAATCGCATTGATTACATCTGTGAGAAGATACACAGGAGAAATATCAGCAGCTTAAATTAGATCAGGGCTTACCGCAGAATGCATCATCATTTGTTCATATGTAAGTTCAAGTCAAAGCTGAAGAAAATTAAAACAAATCATAAGGTCAAAAATGCAACTTTGAGACTGCCCCACAAGAATTTCACGAACATCAAAAGTAAAGATTTGGTGCATTGAGCACATCAGGAATAACATACATGGAGAATGCAAAAGGTAATTAGACTGACAAAGAAGAAAAGATCGGTTTGGATGTCTGAAGAATATCTGCAACTTGATCTGAATGGAAGAAATGATCCATGCTGTTCCATCAAAGAGCTTCCAGAAATTTCCAAATAAAGCTATCCAAGGCAATGTAAAAGACTGCAATGAAAGGCAAGAACACGCTCTGCATATTTTAATTGAATACATAATTAAAACTCATGAACATATCCAAGCTTTGAGTTACAATATCAAAAAATTTAGGTGCAAAATCTACCACTTGTCTGGCAAGTTTACATACTGCATACCACAGGTTGCAAATAACCCTTACTGTGATTCTGATGCCACCTTCTTTTTGTGTGTTGTTATGATACTGGAAGTTATGTCACTTGTATTTCAAATGCCAGTGAAGTCACACCTGTGAATAGGTTTCAACAGAGTTTCCAGACTAGGAAAACACCATGAAAAAGGACTCAACTTCCCACTTCAAATAAAGAAGTCTCTGAAAACCCTATGCATGACTTGAAAGCACTGTCAAATACCAAAAACCTAGTGCATGGGTTTGAATTTATGGGAGGTCTGATCCCATGGGCCTCTCATAATGTCCCATGCCAAAGCAAACTGTAACCTCATGGGGTTGAGGCACTGAAGTGGGTGCCACAGTGAAAAAAATATATATCAAAAGCCTAATCAAAGGAAGCAGATGTTGTCAGAGATTCTTTAAAGGATAGGTTCCCAACCAACTGTGTGTCAGACCATCAATTGCTGATATGTAGGTTCAGGACAAATATGATCTTGACTCTCTCCCACCTGAATTTCAGGAATATCTCAGCAGCAAATTTGATGCATTGAATACTTATGACAGAAGTCCTGACGAGCTGTGGCAGGACACAAAGAAGATCATTGATCAAAAATGCTAAAGGTCAGAGAATTAAAAAAAAGATTAAAGTGGTTGTCAGAAGAGACTGTGAAATTCGCTCTTAATCATAGAGTAACTAAAGACAATGAAAGAAAGGATGAAGTCAAGGAGCTAACTAGCACATTTAAAAGGGAAGCTTGAGAAGACAAAACCAAATATTATGGGCAAGAATCTATATTTAAAAATCAAAGGAGGTTGAGCCCTGGTGGCATAATGGTTGTGCGGGGGGATTGCCGCCCACTGGGTTGGAGGTTGAAATCCAGCAGCAAGGCTGGGCCTCCTACTCTCAGCACCAGAGGGCAGCGATGCCCAAAAAACAAAAACAAAAACCAAAGGAAGAGAACACTCATTGTATCTGCAACTGAAAGAACTCAAAGCATTTTAAAATGTTGAGTTGCTATTTTAAAAGGTTCGATTTGCACAATAATAAGTGATGCAGGAAGCATCAAGAGAACGTGGAAAGAGAATAGTCACTAGACCAAAAAGAACATGTCAGTAGTCATCCATTTCAGGAGGTAGCCTATGACCAAGCAGCAAGGAAACTCAAGCAAGAACTTCAGGGTACACTGAAAGCATTCCCCAAAGACAAGGCTCCAGGAATTGATGGAACGTTCATTGAAAGGGTTGAAAGGGTTAAGAGACGTGAAGCAGCCCCGAAAGCACTCATTCATCTATGCCAGGGAATTTGGACGTCAAATACTTGGCCAACTGATTGAAAGGGATCCCTATTTGTTTTTCCGGTAGTTGCATAGTTTCATGTCAACTTGATAAATAAGTGCCGGGGTGGGGTCTAGTCTGTAAATCCTGAGGGGTGCTGCCTTCTCATGATGATTCTGGATATGCCCGCTCCTGCTCCCTGGAGGTGGGCCACACTGCCCTTGGCTTCATTTTCCTGTTGTTGAGTCACTCAGAACTTGGAAGACCCACATGCGGACCTGAGCCAGCACTAAAATGATTCTACTGCCCCTGAATCCACAAGATTTTCCACCCACCAGACATTGATATTCCTGAATTTCACATCATTGCATGTGCAACATGAGTTTGAAGAGTAATTTATGAAATAGATAAATGGGTTAATAATGAACATTTGAACTTGATCTGGACTAAGCACAGAATTTTCTCAATATGCAATTGCTCTTTGATATAAAACTCTCTTTTGCACACATATGAGTGTTCTGGGTTTTGTTTTTCTTGTCAAGCTGGTCTAACATGGCCCCCTTCCAATGAAAAGTGACACGACAGAGTCCGCATTCAATGGAATGATATCAGGTGCAAGTAAACTTTTGCTTAAGATAAACCAACTATGATTATAGCAGTATATTCACAGGGAACTGACAGAGCTTCCAGCTGGATTCTAAAGAGCACTTGAAAGAAGGGATATCATAGCTGATGTTAGATGAATCTTGGGTCAAAGTAGATTATATCAGAATTATGTTTACCTTTGTTTCATTGACTATGCAAAAGCACTTGACTGTGTGGACCCTAATAAACTGTGGATAACTTTGAGAATTCTTGAACACTTTTTTATGCCAATGGACATCTTGTACATAGACCAAGAAGCAGTTGTTCAAACAAAACAAGAGAATATTGCATGGTATAAAAATCAGGAAAGATATGTGCTGAGCCCCGGTTGCGTAGTAGTTGTGCACGGGACTGCAGCCCACTGAGATGGAGGTTCAATTCCAGCAGCGGCTCCACAGGAGCAAAGGCTGGGCCTTCGACTCCCCACACCAGAGGGCAGTGATGCCCCCCAAAAAAACAAAAACAAAATCAAACAAACAAACAAAAAATCAGGAGAGATGTGTAACAGGGTTGTATCCTGTCAAAATATTTATATCTTGTGCAAGTCATCAGAGATCCTTGATTATATGAAAAAGAGTGTGGCATCAGGATTGGGATGAGGTTTATTAATAAACTATAATATACAGTCGGCAAAACCTTGCTTTCTGAAAATGAGGAATATTTGAAGCACTTGCTGATTAAGATCAAGGATTGAAGCTTTCAATATGAATTAATCTGAATTTAAGGAAGACTGAAATTCTCATAACTGGACCAAAAGTAACATTATGATAAGTGGAGAAAAATTGAATTGCCAAGCAAAGATTTTGTCTTGCTTGAATCCATACTCTATGTGGATTGAAGCCCAATCAAGAGCTTCAAGATGCATATTGAAATAGGTAAATCTGCTGCACAAGACCTCTTCAGAGTCCTGGAAAATAAGGATGTTACTTGAGGGCTAAGGTGAGCCTGATACAATACATGTGATTTTCCATTGACTCTGATGCATGTGAAAGTTGAACATTGTATAAGGAAGACTGTAGAGGAACTGATTCATTTGAATTGTGTGGGAGAATATTGAAATTATCATGAACTGGTAAAAGGATAATCCAATCATTTGGAAGAAGTAATTCCAGAGTAACCCCTAGAGGCAAAGATGGTATGAATTCATCTTACATATTTGGGACATATTGTCAAGAAAATCAGTTCCCAGAGAAGGACATCATGTCTGATAAAGTTGAAGGACAGTGAAAAACTCTCAAAGAGATGGATTGGCACAGTAGGTGCATCGATGGGCTTGGTCATAGGAACAATCATGAGGATGACATGGGACCATGCAGTGTTTTATTCTGATGTACATAGGTTCACTGTGATTTGGAGCTGACTTAATGACACTTAATAACAAAATCAGCACAGACAAATTATTGAATGGCAAAGGAATCATCAAAAGAAGAGAGAAAGAGTGTGCAACGAAGAAGTACTTGACACAACCATTTCGAGGTTTCACATAAGCAAGAAACGGTGTTACAGAAGGAAGAAGTCCAAGCTGTACTAAAAACATTAACACCATTAGCAATTGATGGATGCCAATCAAAATGATCTAACAGAATGAAGAAACACAGGAATCACTGACTGGTATATACCAAGATATATGGAAAACAGCCTTTGGGTTCTATTGACTGGAAGAATCCCACATTTGTACCCATTCCAAAGAAATATAATCCAACAGAATGCTCAAATTATGGAACAATATCACTGACATGACATCCAGGTAAATTTTGTTCAGGAACTGCCAATAATTTTGCAGCAATATCTTGACAGGGAGCTGTTAGGGAGTCAGGCTAGATTCCAAAGAGGATAAGGAACAATTCATATAATTGCTATTATCAGATAAATAATGCTGAAAGTAGAGAGCAACAGCCAGATGATTACTTGTACTTTATTGACTATGCTAAGCCCTTTAACTATAAAGATCATAAACTATGAAAAACCTTAAGAAGGATGAATATATAAGAACACTATATTGTGCTCATGTAGAACTTGTACATGGATCAAGACACAATCTTGTGAATAGGTCAAGGGCACGCTACCTGATTTAAAAACCATGAAAATGGTACATCAACGTTTTATGATTTTAACATATTTGTTTAATCTGTATGTTGAGCAAATAATCAGATAAATTGGATTATATGAAGAAGAATAGACATCAAGATTGTAGAAAGGTCTATCAATAACCTTAGATAAACAGATGGCACAACCTTGATTGGTGAAGGTGAGGAAGACTTGGAACACTTGCTGTTAAATGTCAGGATTAAAGCCATTGTTATGAATTAAAAATGCCCAAATCCTTACCACTGGATAAGTAGGTAGCCTTGTGAAAAATGGGTAAAGTATTGAAATTGTCAAGGATTTTTCCTTTCTTGGATCTACAATCAATGCTCATGGAAGCAGCAGTGAAGATGTCAAACAATGTCTTGCGTTGGGTAAATAATGCTGCACAAGACCTTTTTCAGGTGCTGAAAAGCCAAGATGTAAAGTATTGAGCGAGTGAAAACCCAGTAGACCTTCAAAAATATGGATCGAGACATGGACTAAATATCGATCAGTTCAAATGGAAGATAATTATGAGTAAAATTCAAGTAAACTTTGTATGTTTAGTGACAAAAAAGGTCATTTCAAAGAAACAAACAGAGAACACTTGTGAAGATGACACAGGGCTGGGCACTGTTTCCTTCTGCTGTTGCTAAGAGTTCCAACCAACTTGAAGGCACCTATCAACAGCACATATTTCTTATCCAGTATTCCATATTTGTACTGGTCAGTGATCCAGAGAGGATGACATTTCCTTGGCACAACTTAATTTTGATTAATCGTGAATTTGTATATTTAGATATAAATGGATAAATTTTATTGCAAATTTTCTGGGTTTTGCTTTTGGTTCTTTTTGTTTGCAGACTTGATCTGCCTGAAATAGATCATTACTGGTAACAAAGAAGAGAGTATTTTGTTCTTCTGAGTTGCATGGGTCTAAGATTTCCAAATTAGCGGATGCTACTATGTAGGAAGGCAATGTGCATAGTTCTTTTTAAGATATTTCTCTTGATAGAGCTTTGTGTATGGTCAATAATCTGTATTGCTAAATACTATTGAGATCAGCCCCAATGCACAGTAACCCCGTGCACACAAAAAATAAATACTATGGTGTGGTTATAATAAATAAATAAATAAACACAATAAAATTCTCTGTCACTCCCCTAATTAGACAACCATAATGTGTAGGGATTTTGTTGCTTGATTTCTGGGAGTTGATATCCAGGTCTTCTTTTCTTTGAATCCATTTATTGAAACACATTAACCTCTCATGACAAAAGGATAGAGATTGTATGTGATGTGCATTGACCAAAAAATGTACTCAGTTCTTAAATATAGAAGGTGAAGAGATTTATAGAAATATAGAGATTTATATCTCTCAATATAAAATGTAAACGCTATTAATAAATTTGATCTGAAAATACATTCAAAAGGAACTTCAAAAAAATTATTGAAAAATTAAATTACGGGGCTGAGCACCAGTGGCGTGAGTGGTTGAGTGCGGGACTGTGGCCCACGGGCTTGGCGGTTCAAATCCAATAGTAGCTCTCAGGAGCAGCGTTGGGTAGCTCCCATAACCACCAGAGGGCAGTGATGCCGAACATAAAAAAAAGAAAAATTAAATTAAGAGATAAGGATTTTTTTCATGAACAGGAAATCTCTTCATGTGTAAATGTTGTAGAAAATATATTCGTTATATAAACAAATTGCACAAATATTTTGCCAAATAGGGAAAAATAACTATATTTCAACACATATATTTTAAAAATTAAGAATGGCTAAAGTTATTCTCGAATGATCATTTTTTAATATTGTTTCATTATTGTTATGGGCTAATAACCTTCATTTAAAAGCTGACACTCAGCAAAATTTCTAATAAGACATTCCATAATATATAAGAAGTACAAGTGCTATTTAGTTTAATATTTTATTCATATTTCATATTTTAAGCATTTACTTTATGCCAAATTATAAATGAAGAATCTGTCCCCCATAAGGAATGCTTCTAAATAATTATTAATGTGAAAAATGGCTTTTGCATTGCTATGACTTAGATTATTATTATGGATAAAATAATCTGATTGACAGCTATACTTGCTATAGATTATTAAACACCACCTCTCCATATAATTAACACTCAAAATTCTTTGCTAAAGCATCTATTCTTATCTGGTACATATATCTTAAATTAATAATTATCATTAATAGTTTTTTACTATTTTACTAAATAATACTGAATTTATTATTTTTACTATTTACTAAAATAGTATTTTACTATTTTATCATTAATTTTACTAAACTATTTAGCACCAAAGCACACTGCCTCTATTGTATTTTGTAATATACCATGCAATGGAACTCTGGTTGTGCATTGGGCTCCTATGAAGGTTGAAATCCAGCAGCCAATTCCAGAAGAAAGATAAGGCTTCTTACTCCTAAAAAGATTTGGTCATTGCAACCCTTACATAGTTCGATGGAAAGTAGGGACAAATACTGAAATATCATTGACTTCCAGAAGAACAAACCAATTTGTCTTTAAGGGAGTATCGCCAGAATGCCACTTAGAAGCAAGGTTGGTAAGAATTCATCTTGGGTAGTTTTTATCAGGTTGGAATAGTTGCTGGCGAAAGACATCATGCTATGTAAAGCAGAGGATCAAAGAAAAAGAGGAAGAACAACATCCAGATGGACTGATACAGTGGCCACACTGATGGATTCAACTATAACAGTCCTAGGACAGTGCAAGACCAGTCAGCATTTAGTCCTGTTGTATGCAAGGCCACCATGAATCGACATTGACTCAATGTCAATGTCTATTCTACCCTGCTCCGCTCTGCTTTATTCTACCCTACCATGCTTTGTTAGCTACCCAGTATAAACAATCATTTATATTACTGCTGAAAATTTTGGAAATGTGTTTTCTGTTGTGTATATAAGAAACTAGACGAGGAGTGTTTATTATTTTAAACTTTCCTCCATTTCACCCTAGTTTGGGCTTAGGTAAAGAAGAGGGCAATATAAAATAGAATAGAGATTGGCAAAGAAATGATCGAGGCGGGGGAAGACAGCTGGACATTTTCAGGAGTTAAAGGCAGCAGACTAAAATGTTCTTATATCCACAACCTTGCAAGAGTTGTGATTAGTGAGTAGACGCTTGGACAGACACACAGATTGGACAAGTGTGGGAAAGATAGCGGGTGTATGCCAAAAAATATACATGAATTATACAAAGAATGCATCTGCATATACATTTTAGCCTTTGCTGCAAGTGCATCCATGTATGTGGTAGTGCATACAGAGGCAAGAGTTATGAAGACATATTAGACACGACTGAACACTGTGTAGGATGGAGTCACTTGGGCTGGGCACTCAGGACTGTCGTCTCAAGAAACACCCTCGTCAATAGGCATAGCATAGTTCCAGAAGATGTTCTCTACAACAGTTTGTGAGTGGTGACTGGGATCTTAGATGCTTATGAGCAGCCATCTAAAGTGCAATTATTGGGCTGAGCCCCAGTGGTGTAGTGGTTGTGCGTGGGACTGTGGCCCACTGGGTTGGAGGTTCAAATCCAGCAGCAATGCTGGGCCTCCTTCTCCCACCACCAGAGGGCAGTAATGCCCCCAAAACAAAACAAAACAAAACAAAAAATAAAGTGCAATTATTGGTCATTCCCTATCGAGAGGAAAGAAGACCTGTAGAAACAATTATTTCAATGGAAACATCAGTCTCTGAATCTGAGACCAGGAGAACAAAAGCTTCCCACCTATCACTAGCAACTGGCCTGAAAATGATCACATTAGAAGTTCCTAGATTGAGCAGGAACTGTGAAAAGAGACACAAAATAGAGGCTAGTCTTGGTCAGACAGGGAGAGGTGTAACCCCCAAGGCAATGTCACTTAATTATACTTCACAACTCACCTCTTTGTTAAAATAATCAACATTTAAAATGATGATTACCTAAGGATAAAAGTTTAGGGAATGCAGGGAGGAACTGCAGTAAGTGTAATTACAATGAAGGAATTGCAAATGGATAAATGGACACAAACTTCAACTGAATTGATGAATGTGAAACTGATGTTCTGCTCTGTAAACATTTTCCCAATTCAAAATAAGTCTTAAAAGTTATGCTTTAACCAAATCATCATTATTTTTTAAATTAGGTTTTCCTTTCTTTCTTTTTCTTTTTGTGGGTATCACTGCTCCCTGGTGGAGTAGGAAGCCCAGCCTTGCTCCTGGAGAGCTGATGCTGGATTTGAACCACCAACCAAGTGACACACAAACACACACACACACACACACACACACACGACCACGACCACCACGCCACAGGGGCTTGGTACAAAGTCCACAGATTGTTTTTTTGACCTAGACTTGCCAGGCTAGTTTTCTAGTCTGTTAGCCTAACACTTGTGACTATGATCAGCTTAGCTGGTGGCTGATTGATCTCTTATGAGAAAAGGGATCTCGCATTCTCTAGCTTACAGACCTGGACTATTTTATTTACTGCTACTAGAGACCAAGGCAAAACTAAAATAGAAGAGATATATGCAAGTATACTTAAAAATGATCAGAACTACACCTCTCACCTTTATCAGTATGCTCTAGGAAAAATCAAGTCATAAAGACAGCCCAGAGTTTTCAGGGAAAGATATTCTTCCATATGTACATTCATACATACATACATACGTACATACACCTAGTAGTCAGTCATTCAATTATTTATTTATATTGTATATTGGGTGCAAGTTTACTGAAAAACAATTGCTTCCCATTCAATGTGTTATGTAGCTTTTGTTTTGTGACTTTAGTTATAAATCCCTAAGTAACACCCTTCCCGTGTCCTCATTTTCATTCTTTCTTCTTTCCTATCTCTTCCTGCCATCTGAGCTTTGTTTAAGGGCAAATACTGCCCCTTTTGTCTCTGAATAGTGAAATTCTTACTAGTGCTATCATTTTCTTTATAGGATTTTTTAAAAATGTAAGTTGGTACCTGGGGATAGGTTCGTTGTCATGCTTAAAGGGTGCTATGGGCCTTGATTTCTGGGTTATGGCCCTCTCTAAGATATGAGGAAATCTTTTTTTTTTTTGGTAGAGTATAGACACAGAAAGAGGAATAACTGCACCCTACAGTTGGACCCCCAATAGCTTCACAAATCATCACCACAAAACACCCTGATTCATGTTATCTTAATATCAGCACTTCATTTTGCCATTGAACAAAAAGGTGAGTAGGCAGAAATTATGAGTTGGTGATAATTTTTTTTAATGTATGAGCTATAAAACATTCAGAAAACCTGGGGCCTTGGTTAACAAAACACAGAGTTAGAATACAAATGCAGTAGTAAAAGCTAGTGTCTCTAACTCTACATAACTGTGCTTCTTGTGAGTCTAACTTCGAGGTAGTGATGTTGTGAAATCTTAAGAAATATATTATGTGGTCATTTCCACATCCCTCTCTAACACTGGGAGCTTGTTCACTCAAACTGTGAACAATTCCGGAGCAAAGATTCAATGTAGTGTAATTAACAGATATTCAGATAGGAGCATATCTATTGGTTTTAGCAATGGAAATGTGATTTGCTTGTAAGTTATCATTTTTGTTCTGTACACATTACATTGGAAAATCCCCAAAGACATGATCTTATATTCATATCTTTCCCTCGGCAATTCTCTTTTGTTTGAGTAAATTTTGATATGCATTTTGCATGCACCAAACTCTCTTATAATAATCCATCACCAACAAACTACTTACTGGCACTATTTCCGGGGTTTGGTATTGCATTATTAATTGGTAGAAGATTGTAAACATGATTTATGAATTATTTACAAAGTGCTTCTACAGGGAATGAAGGAATCTGAATATAATGATGCAAAAATGTGTGTGAGCTT
The DNA here is from genome assembly GCA_004026705.1 of Nesogale talazaci. Classification (NCBI taxonomy): domain Eukaryota; kingdom Metazoa; phylum Chordata; class Mammalia; order Afrosoricida; family Tenrecidae; genus Nesogale; species Nesogale talazaci. The sequence continues at coordinate 88,344 of PVJH01005371.1, read as the reverse complement.
CACCTAGCACAGGTCACCATGAGAGCATCTCTGCTTTGAAAAATGCAATGGGTACCTTGATCTCTTTCTAAATACACATAGAGATAACCAGTGGTGCTCACTCTATTACAAAAAAGTTCCTTAGATTTGAAATCCTGAATGAATGCTGACAAGACCTATTTGCTTCAGAAGCCCATTTTTATACAATTTTTATTTTATCAAATTGGTAACTTTCTTTTCTTTCTTTTGCTTCGTTTATGTGTAATGCATGTGCAGAAAAAGTAAAATAACGCAGGCATGTTCCTGTTATCATAGATTTTTTTTGCTGTTATTGTTATTTTTAGTTGCCATTAAGTTTGTTTTCACTCCTAGAGGCCCAGGAACAAAATAAAACATGGACGTTCCCTGTGCCAAACATTTAATCATTGCTTAATTCAGTCCTTTGTTGCAGTCACGGTATCAGCCAGTCTCAATGAGGGTCTTCATTTTTCTAGCAATATATTATTGTGAATATTTACTCATTATTAATTGGGGGGGGGATAATCACTGCCCTCTGGTGGTCGTGGGAGCTACCCAGTGCTGCTCCCGAGAGCCGCTGCTGGATTTGAACTGCCAAGCCCGCAGGCCACAGGCCTGCACTCAACCACTTACGCCACCGGGGCTCAGCCCCTCATTATTAATTTTACATGAAGCAGTTCTTACATCTCTTGTTCTTCTCATTCATTTCAATCACTTCAAAGTACCATCTTGCAACCCATTTCTTCCTATGTTTTCTGTTTCCATCCTTCTGTCTTCCCTAACTCTCTGTTCTTGGGGAAGCACCCCCTTTTAATACTAAATATTTGGATATTCTATACTTCAGGACTGTTAGTATACCCCTTGTCGATCTATGCACTCTTTCACATAAAGAACTCTTCCTCCTTTATTCTGCTCCTTGTGCATTCTTTTGGAGGAATTGATCTTTCTTGGTTACATGAGGAAGAGAGTTAACTGTTAAGTATGAAAATCTGGACCAAATATATCAGCGTACCCCAAAATATTTTGCTTGCCTTGACAGTCACAGTAAAAGAAGCAGAGTGGGTCACAAGTTAAAATGAAAGGCCAGCAGTGGAGCTGAGCCCCGGTGGCATAGTGGTTGTGCATGGGACTGCGGCCCACTGGGTTGGAGGTTCAAATCCAGCAGCAAGGCATCACCAGAGGACAGTGATGCCCCCCCCCCCAAAAAAAAAAAAAAAGGCCAGAAGTGTGACTACTCCAATGAGTATATAGTAGAAAGATGAAATGAGCCATTCCCATAAAGATTCAATGGCTAAAAACCACAAAGATGCGTTTCTATTCTACAGGGTGGGAATGTGTTGGATAAGAATTGATGGCAGTCATCAAGTTTGACACACACACAAACAAACAAACAAAAAAGAATTGATGGCATTGATTTATCATGTCTATGAATTCTAAGCCAAACACGAAACTTCGTCAATATTTTACGTTAATTCTGCCAAATAATCAGTAAAATATATTGTCTACTTTGCTGGGCAATTAGACATCTTAACATTTACTGTCTGTGAATTTCCATATTAGATCATTTCATCTGGGTAACCGTAGGCAATGGTTGCACATTTTCTCTGTATAAAGGAAAGGACTGATTTCAAAATTCTTTATAAAATTATTGACCTATGGAGTGGTATGATATCTGAAAAGATTGAGGAACAGAATAAGAATTGAAACTAAGCTTGGGAGCTAGCATATCAAACTAAATAAGCCAGTGAGGCATTGTCAAATAGTGGGAACATGGACATTCAATATAGGCCAGCAAGTTTTCCTCGGAGCTAATCTGACCCAGCTTCAGAACTTGGTAATTGATAAGAGTTGGGAGCAGGAGATGTCAGACAATCACTTGTATCGCCTTGAAGCTGAAATTAATGTAAATGGATGATGGTCCAACAATAACAGGTGGGGAAGTGTAGAAGCTGTTCAAGAAAGAAGCTATTTGATGGGCTAAATATATTTGTTTTCAATAACTTAGCATAAAATTTAAAGAATGTACATCCCCACACTGGGAAGAACCTCAAGAGGCTTTGATACAAGTGGCTACAACAATGGGCTTAAGCATGGGAACATTAGCCCGATGGTACTGGATGAGGCATAGCTACCTTTGTAATGCAGAGGGTCAATTATGGGCCAGAACCCACATCATGGTACCTAAGAATAATAGCTTTTAGGATATTTATTTTATTCATACTTTTAATCAAACTAAACTACATTAATTTGTGAAAGAAGAAGAAATCTGCTCTTGTGAGAATTTACAGCCTCAAGCCTATACTATTCCCATGAATCTAAACCTACTTGATGGCATGAGATTGGTTATTTATCAACTTTATAGTGACCCATATTCAAAGGTTTACAACTGATATATGTGGGAGCAGCAGTTAATAGATAAAGCAACACATTGCAAAGGGTAAATTGGTTGCACAAGACCTCTGTAAAGTGTAGAAAAGCCAGACATGACTGTGAGAGTTAAAGTGCACCTGATCAAAATCCTATGTTCAATTGCTTCCTATGGAGGTGAAAGTTGGTTGATTAAGCAAGACTGAAGAAAGCCGGTGCATTTCAACTGTGGTGTTGGAGAATATTCAAAATGACATGGCTTGCAAAAAACAAACAAACAAACAAAAAAGCCCTGTCTTAAAACATATACAGCCAGGTGGCCCAGAAGCACAAGGATGACAAGACTTTGTGTCACATATTTTGGATGTATTCTTAGGAGAGACTAGTCCTTGGAGAAGAACATCATGCTAGCTAAAGTGGAGGGCAAGAGAAGGAGAGGAATGCTCTCAACTAACAGGATTGACTAAGAGGTAGCTCCTCTGTATGAAACATTGTGAGGATGGTTCAGCACACGTTCAGCAGTTTTGTTCTGTTGTCTCCAGTGTTGCTATGACTTGGGAACACCTTGATAGTCTCTAACAGTGACAAGAGCAGCTGCATCTGAAAATGTAAAGGATTCCTCATGGCATCATGGTGGAGCACTAGACAGCCAAACTGGAGGGCTGCATCTGTAAAGATGACATCATAGAAAATGCTGGGGGAAATTCTTACTCCATCTCATGGACTTGTTATGAGTCAAATTTGGCTTGACAGCACACTACAGCCGAGAGGAAATTATTCAAATATGCACCAATTTTATATAAGCAACAGATTTATATTATGCCAAAAATGCTTTAAATCTATCAAATGAAAAGTGCCTCATTAATGTTTAGTGTCCGCTATATATATTTTTTTAAGGTAGGCAACAACATCAAACTGATTTTAAATGAATTGATATGAAGTCCTAAGAGTCCGATATATGAAAATTCAAATGACAATTTTATTTTTTTAATTCAGCAACTTTATTGGCATAATTCACATACCATTCACTTATCATATCAAGAAGGGTTGTACAATCATCCCCACGATCATGTTAAGAACACATTCTTCATTATTGTACTTGTTCTTATTACTTGTCCATTTACTCCCAACCTGCCCTGCTATGCCACAAGGAACCTATAATCTAGTTACTGTTTTTATAGATTTACCTAGCCTGTATTTCATATACAAAAACAAATGTAAACAGAAAAAACACAAAAGCCAACAATAGTCAAGTAAATCAAGTAAAAACCTCGTTCAAAAAGAAAAAAGAAAATAATAAAAACTAGTACAATATTTAAAACGAACCATAAGGTTGCTAAATTCTGCACTAACTTCATCTGCAACAATTCACTTTTCAATGCATTCTGCATGATACCAAGACTCTTTACATACCAGCTCTGTGGTCAGAGGGATACACCACGAATATTTACCTCTTCACTTAAAAACAAACAGATGGAATGCCACTTTTATTAATGTGAGCATGCTGAATTGAAGGCCCTGTTTATTTATAAATGAGCATACAAAGGGGTTCTCAAAATGCTTCCTCCTGCATGAGAGTAGATTTAGTTAATAAGCTACAATATATTCTTGAGTATAAGCCGATCCAAATATTAGCTGAAACATCTAATTTTACCACAAAAACTGCATTTAAAATGTGCTGAAAAGCTCGATCTATTCTCGAGTATATACAGTGCCTTCAAGATTCATAGTTAAACAACAACAAAGCTGCCTTCAAGTACATATGCAACAATTCACTGTGCCATAGATAGAGGGGGTCAGCTACAAGTGTCCTTACTTAATAGCGGAGAGAGAAAAACAAACAAATAAACTCACGGCCATTGAGTTCAATCCAATTTAAAGAGACCCTATAGGTCATGGTAGTATTGTTTGCATGAGTTTCTGTAGCTGCAACTCTTCATGGGAATAGAAAGGCTTGCTGTCTTCGGAGGAACAACTGCTGAACCAATGACTGTGTAGTTACAACCCACAACCTAACCACAATGCCACTAGAGAGCAGACAACCAGAATAATGAGACAGAGAAAAGAGAAGAGATGCACAAAGAAAAAGGAAGGATTCTATATTAGTATTATCCAAAGAGACAGTCAGAAAAGAAAGGCCAATGCCACATAAAGATGTTATAGGGTGGGCTGAGCCCCGTGGCGTAGTGGTTGTGCACAGGACTGCAGCCCACTGGGATGGAGGTTCGATTCCAGCTCCACAGGAGCAATCGCTGGGCCTCCTACTCCCACTACCAGAGGGCAGTGATGCCTTAAAAAAAAAAAAGATGTTATAGTGCTGGGTAGAATAATGTCCTAGAGTTTCTGAGACTGTAAAGCTTTCTGAGAGCAGGCAACCTCTTCTCTTTCCTGCAGAATGTTGGAAGGCTTATACCTACCCAGTCTTGCAGTCAGAAGTACAACACATAACCCACTGCATCTCTAGGACTCCTTTAGAGAAGAGGTACAAACGAAGATTTCCTAAGATTAACTAACACCATGGTAGGAGTGGAAATCTAAGATCCACTGATGAGTGTAAGCTGGGGACTCCTGCCAGCCGAGGGAATTGTGACAATCTGCAAATTGAAAACCTACACATCACTTGGAAGACTTGAAACTGCAGGCATGTGATCCAAAATCCATAGGTCAGGTGTCAGAAACAGCGCAAAGGAGAGAGAGAGAGAATGGCAATATGGGAGAGATAAAACAAAGGAGACAGTGAGCATACAAAGGGGTTCTCAGAATGTTTCTGTGTTATTCTGGGTAGAATAGAGAAACAAATCCATAGATACTCATATGTGTATAAGAAAGAGTTTTATATACAAGAACAAATATACATTGACGAACATCCCAGCCCAGTCCAGTCAAAGCCAAAAGTCCAATATTAGCTCATATAGCCAATACCAATCTTTAAAGTCCTCTTCAGATTCACAATGACACCAGGACAATCACAGGACAATGGGTGCAGAGTCTTGGGTATCCAGTGGTGGTAGAAGCATCTCAGCGCTGGCAGGGGTCTTCCTGTAGCTCCTCCGTTTCCAGAGCTCAGAATCTTCAGCATGCTGCCATGTGTTTTGTCAGCTGCAATGTCTCCCAGGGAGTGAGCCAAGAGAGAGTGTCTCCTGCCTCCAACAAGGAAATACTACATTTCCCAGCATTCTCAGGAGAAAGCCATGTCCACACAGCGGTCTTATTGGCTAACTCGCGATTGACACGGTGGACTCCACCCTTACACTTCATACCCCCTAACTTGACACCAGTGTAGATGACTGCCACAGTTTCCTATTGCATCAGTTGGAGTAGATTAAGTTAAACTACCTTCACGAGAGTCGTGGTTTCAAAAAGAGTGTTCTGAGTTCTGCCAAAAAAAAAAAAAAATCTGTCCATTTTTGGGGGGACAGATCATACCATAACTTACCGGCAAACGTTTCCCTTTCAACTGATTGATTCAGTAAATTAGATTACACGAAAGGAAATCATTGAATCACTTATATTACATTAGATTCTACTGCATTGTACTGCATTATATAACATTACGGAACAAAAACTAATATTGTATCTGATCAAATGAGTGGGAATGATAGTTTAGTCATTTTCTTTTTTTTTTTTTTTTTTAGCCATGTTTCATATAAAAAAATGGAAACTCTAGTACTCAGGGAAAAAGTATCCTGCTACCTCTCTTTACAAATACAGATTGATTTGAGCAAAACAACACCCATACACATATTCACTGACTATAAATCCTCTGAAGCAGTGATGTTATTGCTATTGTTAAGTGTGTCCAGATAGTTCTGATTCAGTTCTGACCCTATTTACATCAAAACAAAACATTTCCTAGTACTGGTATATCCTCACAATTTTTATGTTGAAGCCCATTGCAGCAGCCATTGTGGCAATGCAATTCTTTGAAGCTGTCCTCTTTTTTTTTTTTCTGCATGCATCATATCCTTCTCCAGCAACTGGTCTTTCCTGAGAACATGGCCAAAATATTTGAGAGGAGGCTATACTAACCTTGTCTCTAAATAGAGCTACGCTATCATTTTTTCTAGTACATATCTGTTTGTTTTTTGTTGTTTGAACCATAGTTCAAATAAAGATATTTTCTTCTAGCTTCCTTATTTAATGTTCAACATTCATATGTATATGAGGCAATTGAAAATACCTTGGCTTCAGTTAGGGACATCACAATGCCATCACTTCTCTGTCCGTTTGTATAACTATGGTATGCTGTGATTTAGGAAGCTGTGTCATTATTATTTAAAATGCCAGCTGTATTGCCCAAGGTGAACGTATTTCATTGGTGCTTCCAAACTGTGATCAGACAATGAAAAATAATAGTCTGTCACTTAAGAGTGATTAGCCACTGAAAATATTATGAAAAGAGGGAACAATAGCAGTATTGAGTAGTTGTGATAAACAGCCTATAACCTTCCTAGCCAAAATACATATGTACCATTTGACCTTTTACGAATAACAATGACAAAAATAATAACCAATGTTTTAGCAAATGTTTTCTTCCACAGATAAAGTTAACAATAGGAAATCAAGAATTAAGCAGTAAACACAAAATGCAGCAGGGAAAGAAAAAAGAAAGAAAAAAGAAAGAAAATTATTATTAAGAAGAACCTCTCTGGGGTGTGGGCAGGGAGAGGTTGTGTGAGGTGACACATTGGACAGTGTATGATGTGTAGAGGTAATAACAATTTGTAAATTACTAGGGACTCATAGGGGAAGAAATATGGGGATCTAGAATTTAAAAAAAAAAAACTAGAGGAAAGAGGGAAAGAAGAGTTTATGCCGGGAGCTTGAGTAGAAAATATCTGGAAATGAATGTGGCAACATGTGTACAAGTATGCTTAATATGAAGGATATATTGAATATTATAAGAGCTGTAAGACCCCCCAATAAAATCTATATTAAAAAAAAGGAGGGGGAGGAAAAAAATTTTTAAAAAGGAGGAGGAGGAGGAGTTTATACCAAAAGCCTAAGTAGAAAATATTTGGAAAGGAATATGGCAACATGTGCACTAATATGCCTGATACAAATGATGTATTGAATGTTATAAGAGCTGAAAGGGCCCCCAATAAAATTATTTAAAAAATCATTACCAAAAAAAAGAGGAACTATGATTTTAAACCTGTAAAACGGTATTGATTTTATTACTGAAGCCTGGGTACGACTTAAATTGCTGAATGAGGTTATGCATATTATATAGTGGACAGTTCATTCATTAGTTTGGAGGAGACAAACTGGAGCTTACTTAGGGAAAGACATCTGTATGGAAATCTTGCAAAGGGGTAGAATCCATAGTGATACAGAAATAGAAAATATAAGCCTAGGGAGGACAGAGGCCTGCTACACATCTGGAGAAGATCTCAATTAGATGTGTTGTCACCCAAATATATCCATTGCGATTCTAATATCTGTGACCCTTTTTAGACATAAATGAGGGAAGGGTTTTTCTGGTTATATTTGTATGAAAATACCAGTTTAGGGTGGGTCCTAAATATAATCACACATGAGAAATAAAACAGACAGAATAGACACAGAGACCCATGTACAGGGAGACAATGATGAAGGAAGATATACCGATAAACAGAGGATGTGTCTATAAGCCCAGAAAAGTTAGGGTTTCCTGCTACTGAAAGCAGAACTAGACCAAGAACAACCTCCTTCCAGAGCCATGCTCTGAATTCAGACTTCTGTCTTAATGAAATGTGAACAAACATGTTTCTGTTCTTTAAATTGTCCCACTTGTGAAACACGTTTTATTGTTGTTCAAGCAGCAGTAGATTACTAAGACAGTTGCAGATGAAAGAATGGAGCATCTTTCCTTTGATGAAAGAGACGTGTTTTGTTCTTTTGCAATCCATGGTATTTTCAAATGCATCCATCTTTCTTTGATCTTCTTTATCCAAAGTCCTGTACTACAGCTACACACAAGCCACCACAGTACAACAGACAGACCAGTCCTATGCATCTAGAATCACACATGGGTCAGGATAGGGCAGTCTCCTCCTAGCTGTACATTTTAGTCCAATTAGCCAAATCTGGTTTTAATCCAGAAGTGAAAGAATGGGAGCCGTAGGCAATGGGGAAAGAACCCTACAGAGCAGCGTTGGAAACGACACTTGGCAAGTAGGGAACATTTGGTCTTAAAATTTGTACAATACTGATTTTCTTTTCTTTCTTCTTCTTTTTTTTTTTTTTTTTGGCATCATTGTCCTGGTGGGAGTAGGAAACCCAGCCTTGCTCCTGGAGAGCTGTTGCTGGATTTGAACCACCAACCCTGTGGATCGCAGTCCTGCACACAACCACTGCTCCACCAGGCCTCAGCTCTTGAACACTGATTTTCAATTCATGACTAGTTCTTTGGAATTTAACCATGTTGATAAGGGAGGAGCAGGTGTGACTGTAAATTGAATACAATAATCTGAAATACCTTAAGGAATGTAAGTAAAATGTAATATCCATTAGGAATGGTGTCAAGATTGGTATCAAGACCTGCATATTAAAAAAAAAAGGGGGGGGGCAGTGCTGAGACCCGGTGGCATAGTGGTTGAGTGCGGGACTGCGGCCCACAGGCTTGGCGGTTCAAATCCAGCAGCAGCTCTCCAGCAGCCAGGCTGGATAGCTCCCACGACCACTAGAGGGCAGTGATGCTAAAAAAAAAGGAAAAAAAAAAGACGTGCATATTTATAATGGTTTGAAATGCTAAGAGAGATGGATAAAGTTTCCAACACTCACAAAGCAATAAATGGATATACAGTTTTGAAATGCAGACCTGTTTTGCTCCTTGACACTGCTTTACTTTGCTTGTATATGTTTTCCTGGAGCCTCAGTGATTGGTGCAAATACCTATAGTCTATAAATGGGAAATGATGGTCTTCCAGCTAGCTTACAGGTGCCTCAAGGACCATTAGCTCTTACAACAAAGCCTTGTAATGCTAGTCCTCATGAAGAGATCACTAACTATATGGATGCCATAGTACAGTGACGGCACAGAAAGCAGATGTTGTTCAGCTAAAGGAAGGACCTGCAGCTGATGTCTTAGAGACTTGCCTGGAGAGTTAAATTATGCTGGGGAAAGCAGAGAGGCAGCAAAAAAGAGAAACATCCTAGATCAGATGGGGCAGGACTAGGCCTTATTTGGTTGTGTTGTACATGAGGCATCAATAAGTCAGAATCAATTGGACAGCGTCACACATGAACCATACAAACAAGATGTATTTTAGACTAGAAAATAAGGCTTCTGATTAACCATGCTATATTTTTGTTATTAGAGGCAGTATGGACCATTGTGATTGGTAGGGACCTTATGTCTTGCAGTTCTGGTTAGGTGCCGTTGAGTCAGACCTATAGCAAATCTATGAACATCAGAAAGAAACATTACCTGCGCCTGCACTTTCCTTATGTGTAATCCTGTGTTTGAGCCCATTGTCACAGCCACTGTGTCAACCTATTCCACTATTGCATTGAAGGCCTTCCTCTCTTTCATGGTCAATATGACCTCCTTCTCCAGGACTAGCCATTCCTGGTAACATGTCCAAAGCATGTAAGAGTAGGGCTTGCCATTCTTGCCTCTAAGGATACCTCTGTCTGTATTTTTTCTGCCCCTTCAGTATCCCATTGTATTATCAATATTCTTCACCAGAATCACAATTCAGCTCTATGCACAGCAGCCCTGTGTTCATCAGGGTCTCCTCCTGTGTTATCCTCACATTTGTTGGGGTTTTGATTTCTGGGAAGGGTACTTTTCCTCAATTAAAATTTACCTTAAGAAATTGGGAAATAACAATTGTAAAATTCAGAAATCTGGATTTGTAACAAACATGTACTAGGAGTCACAGAGATGGATACAGTCTACTATTCCATAGCTGCCGAATCAAATCATTATCTAACAGGCCAACCACTGAGAACCATGTCCCATCCATGTTGCACATAATATTAGCCACTACACTCTCACAGCCTCGAGTTCATTACTACTCCACATATACTGTTACCGTGTTAAGCAGTGCTTTCCTTTTTTGCTAGTGTCATAAATGTGAAATGCCAGATAGCTAGACAGCCAATAAATGAGAAGTAGGTGTATCAGAAATTGTGATCTTCATTCAATCATTTTACAGATGGGAAAATTAGGACTCCCAGAAAGTTAGCTACCTGCCCAAGATTACACAATTGGAAAACAGCAGAGCCCAGGTTTCATTTAGGTTCATGTAACTCTAAAATCCACACTGCTTCTCCTATGGGACTGGTGACTACAACATAGGCCTATGGGTTAGAGAAATCAGCATTTTTGTGGTATATGCACCTGTTTTCTAGTTGCCCTGTTCCTTCCTTAAATTACTGTATTTGTCCGATCCTAGGATACATTCTCCCTGCCCCCAAGGTGGGAAAAAAAGAAGGATGCAGCCTATGGTCCCAAAGTGTGGTTCCCCCAGAATATTTGTTTATGATTCCACGTGCCACTGTTGTTTGCATGTTGTGGATTGCATGTTGTGGATTTCCAGAGAAAGTCCTGCCTCCTGGAGTCTCAAAGTCAGTCAGGTCACCTGATCGTTACAGCGCACACCTCCCCCTCATTTATTAATGAAGGTGATGATGGTTCTTAAGACCACTGTTGACTTTATGCTGTTAATTACCGTATTTTGCTTTATTTTAATAAATGTTTTAGTATACTTGTATTATTTGGTTCAGAAAGTTTTGTTTCCTTTTGATTTTCTGCTCTAAAAGCTGGGTGTGTCTTTTGGTCCCCCAAATATGATGTTTATTGTTCTCCCTTCGAGTAAATTCAGGTCAATGATTGTGCATGTGTGAGGGGTGGTGGGGTGGTGGTGGTGGTGGTGATGAAGGTGGTAACTCTATCTCTCAAAGGCTTCCCATGGTTTCTCCCAAGACAAGCGTTCATTTCTCTCTCTCTCTCTCTCTATCTATCTCTATCTCTCTCCCTCCCTCCCCCACATACACACTCTGGAGGCATCCTGTAGTTGACCTACAGAGCTGAAATGCAATTGCTCCCTGTCCTCTAAGGTTCTTAACTTTATAGTTTTGACATCTAGTCTTCCAAGTCTGAGCCTCACTTTCTGTTGCATGGAATTTTTAAGTCATTTTATAAATATCAGCCCTACTTGCGTGCATATGAATCTAATAAAAAGGCTGCAAAACCAGATTCTGCTGTGCAGATTGCGTTTTCTTTCTATATATGGCATAGATTTGAAATAAATAAAGAAGCATTTTTCTTTCCCAGGTTATGGGAAAAATACCTCAGAAAATATACAAACAAAAAGAATAATGTGAGAAAGAAAATAAGCATTTTTAGTGGACACTATGTCCTAAAGAAATATTCCATTTTTTATAAATGACAGTTACCTCATAAATAATAAATGTCTCAAAATCTCATGAAAAAAGAAGAAATTGAAATGTAATGGAAATCTCCATAAACTTTAAAAATTTTCCTTGTCATATTTTTTTAAAGTGGGAAAAGAACTAGCATCATGAGAAACAAATAACAAAATAAATAGATGGAGTCCTGATGGCACTGCTTGATAAACAGTGTACCACTAACCCTAGAGGTGAAGGTTCAAACTTACCAGCTGCTCAGAGAAAGAAACATTAAGCTTTCAATTCCAGCAAACACTTAGAGTCTCAGAAATCCTATATAAGGTCATTATATATTGGAATTGACTCTGGAGCAGTGAGTTGTTTTGGCTATATATAACATATATACCTAGCTAATCCATTAATTTCTGATCCAACACAACTTGTGTGAGTCAGAATCTACGTGTCCTTGAGAGACTATTCAATTGTTCAAAGGAAATAGCCAGACTTTTACTTCTAGGCATTTCTAAGCCAATTAAAAGCTCTACTCAAAGAGTTCAGCTCTGGTTTCATTAAGCATTTGTGCCATTCTTATAAGTTCTCCTTATTCACTCAATTTTAAATATATGTGTGCTTGCATATGTATGTCTATATCCCTATGTAGATATATATGTATATTTTCATGTTTATCATATTTGCACTCACATGTGTGTATAGTATATATGTATATTTTCATGTTTGCACACACACATATAAATATATATACATATATAAATATATACATATATATCAGGAGTCTGGTGCTGCAGTACTAACCACAAGATCAGTAATTTAGAACTATTATCTTTTCTGCAGAAAACGAGTAGGCTTTCCGCTCCCATAAAGATTTACAGTTACAGAAACTCATAGAGGCAATTCTTTTCTACCCTGGAAGCTGTTCAATGGCAGTAGTTTGGCTGCCACTTATGCTCGTGGAACATGCAGTTTACAGATCAAATGACACCCTGCGTTGGGTAACTCTGCTGCTCAAAGAATTTGTTTTCAGGACAAAGGTGTGCCTGACTCTAACCAACCACGGTTAAAAAGAGCCAGATCCTTAATGGAATTACCTTAGTGTTCTGGTCTCACAAATTCTTCAACTTTGACACAGTGAGGGAAGATTTCTCAAACATAGCCGTGGTTCCTCAACAGGGAAAGCAGTCAGCTACTAAGCAATAGCTGATGCTTCAAGGCCAAAAGTCACTCTGCGGGAGGACCAAGGAGATTGACAGTTTGCTGCTTAAAGTTTATGGTCTTGGAACTTTGGGGAAGAATTCTAATAAGAATTAACTCCACATTAGTGGATTGGTTTGTTTGTTTTCTTGGTGGGTTTTTTGTTTAGTCTTATTGGAATGACGTCTCTTAATGGAAAATTGTTATGCTTTTCTTTTTAGAAAGTTTTCAGCCCTTCCAGATTTTGCAAGTTTTCCTTGGTATACATGTTGTTGTGTAGTGCCTTCCAACTTACAGTGACTATGTGCACGACAGAACACAACACTTCCCAGTTGTGTTAGTCCGGGTAGACCAGAGGAACAGATATCATAGACACACATATAGATATAAGGAAAGGGTTTATATACAAAAGGAATACGACACAAAGAAGGCATCCCAATCCAGTCCAGTACAAAGTCATAAGTGCAATATTAACCCATATGCCCGAAATCAGTCTACAATGTCTCCTTCTGACTCACAAAGTCACAGGTCAGTGGGAGCAGAATTCTGGTGCTGGCAGGGGTCTCCCCATGGCTCCTCGCTTCCAGGGCTCAGGGTCCATCAACAGCATGCTGCTCCAGCTTCAGAGGTCTGGCTCCATCAGGGAAAAGCCGTGTGGTCTCTCTGCCGGCTTCTCCAGCTTCTCAGACACTGCCATCTTGTCTTTTCCGTGACTCATTGCCTCTGAGACTAACTCCCAACAGCTGGGAAAGATAGCTTCTCATCTTCACGAGGGAAATATTGCAAGATTTCCCAGAAGTCTCAGGAGAAAGTCATGCCCAGATAGTGGCCTCATTGGCTACTCAATGGCTATCTCCAGATTAACAGGCTAGACTCCATTTCAATGATAAAATCAACATAAGCACATGACTGCCACATCAGTCCTGTGTTACCCTTTATATATGCATATCAATGCACGTGCACATACACATGTGCACATGTATCCACATAAATTCATACACACAAACACACATTTTACATACACATGTGTGTCAGTGCGCAAGTGTATCTATGTGTGTGAAGGTTCTCTGTGTTCAGTATCATGTGTCCCCAATTGCTGACTCATGATAATGAGCTGCTCAGTCTGAGATAACTTAGGACACCATTGGGAAAATTTCTCAAGCCATTTAGTAACAGAATGCCAATTGATGTCATTTTGTCGCAACAATTTGAAGAGTTTTATTTCACTTTTTTACCAAGTGGAAAATACTAACTCAGTGGTACAATAAATGGAGCTAACAGATAAAGGATATATAACTTGATTCAGTATTTACCTGAACTGTCTGAAGCATAGACTAGATTTTATGAAAGAAAATTGATATGATGCTTATTCTTATAAAAAGACAGGAAGAGTGATATGAACACATATAGCATTATGTATGAAGAATGGAAGCATGAAAACTAATTATCTTCCTTGGTTTTTATGGCATTTAAATTTATGTTCGACACTATTTTTAAAATTACACACACATATATGTATATATACTCAAATATGTATATTATTCATAAAGGCATTTCAATGACATTACCTCATTACCATTCCCTAAATTGAAGGAGAATTTTCCCCATATAATTTAAAGATATATGTGACCATCTACCTTGGCCATTCTAATGTTTCTTTTCACCAATTCCCTTAATATCCCTCTCATATTCTCCCAAGCAGAGCAGACCTCCTCTTCTTTTATGCAATATCAGAAACTTTCCTCTGGGAGAGGCTGATAAAAGAGCCATTTTTACCTTTAATATTATCTCTCTATTCCCTCATTTTAATAGTGTCTTTCCCCATCACGCATGAAGGTTTCTAAGTTAATGTTCACCACTTGATTTGAAAATGACCAGAGTATGACTTTACTTTTCAAATGGGGTCACACGCGGGATTTTTAATTAAGCAATAGTTGAGAGGTCTTCCTTCAGAAGGAATAAAACCAAGTCTCAGCATGAATCTATGTGGTTGGGGGAAATAAAGAACGGGTCTCACCAAGAATAAAGTGGGAGAGAAACAGGGATTCTCAAAATCCATTCACAACTTCCCTGGAGACATCTACTAATTATGAGCTCTGGGACCACTCAAACCTTTATCTTCATCTACAAAGTGACATACAATTCGGTCTAGTTCTGTCTAGCCTACAAGGTTGTTTTAAGGATCAAATAGATAAGGCATGAGATCTGTAAGTCCCTAAGTATTTCAAAATGAAGGGAGAGGTGTTCTTCATTCCGAACTCCTTTGCTTTTGAACCAACTACCACTCCTGGTGCAGGACGGAATAGATAGTCCCACAGTGTGTCTAAAGCCTGTATGATTTATGGAAGGCCATTGCCACATTTCTTTTCACAGATTCACCAGTGGATTCAAACTTCCAACCTTTTGGTTACCAGTCAAGTGCTTAACCACTGTGCCACTAGCATACAATTTTCATTCGAATAAAAGCAATATCAGGTGGTTGAAGTTCAAGTGCCACTGATTCTATCTCCCCTGAGACTCAAAGAAGAGATGTAAATGAATAGAGTTTTTTGCAAATAAGATCTAAGAATCTTCTAATCCAATGTTTCTCAACCTTCCTAATGCTGTGATCCTTTAATACAGTCTCTCATGTTGTGGTGACTCCCCTCACCCCCAACCATAACATTATTTTGTAACCGTTATGAATTGGGAGACCTCTGTGAAAGGGTTGTGTCACAACTCACAGATTGGAAACCAATGTTCCAATCCGTTCTGTAGGCAGGTGAGTCAGTTGATGGTGTAACCAAAGTGAATTAGTTCGGGCATTGATGGCTCTGCCAACTAACACAAGGTGTCATCTTGCATTTCAGGCTGATGGCCCCCAGAAAGGTGCCTAATCTACAGTGTAGAGTGAAGTGGTCCAAAGTGAACTTCTGAAAGATGATGCTACGGCTATTGCTGTTGCTCGATGCCACAGTCAGTTCTGACACACAGCGACCCTTTACACAACAGAACTAAGCACTGCCAAGTTCTGAACCACCCGCCCAAGTGCCTGGATGTTTGACCCCTTCATGTCAGCCAGGCACAGTGTGAATCTATCTTCCGGAGAGCTCTTCATCCTGGAAAAATTACAATTCTGTGGACCAAACTGTTATGAAGACCTTGCAGAGGAAAACATTACAATCCCAATTTCCTTGTAATATATTGAAAGACCACATCTAGCAATCTCATTATCTTTCACATGAAAATAGAACTATTGAATTTTGATGAAGAAATCAAATATGCTGTGCTTCTGGTCAGTATGTTTTGATTAACTGCTTGTTTGATAAATTAAATGACATCGATGTTTATTAGCCTCATAGAAGTTTCATATCATAAACACAACTCTTCATACTATGCCCAAATTCTTCTTGTATGAACTTTTGAAAAAGAAAAACAACCCAGACACAGCACTCGGAATTAAATGACTTTAAATTACCAGCACACTTTTTTATATAGGCAAAGTGAATTTGACACGGTATAAGTGTGGTTTCATTTATTATTCTCTGACCCATCTCTTTATTTGGGATTTTTCTTATGTTAGATATTGAGACTCTTTTTCTTTATTTAGAAGGGGCTTCTTTCATTGCATTTGGGTGAGAATAATAATATCTATATATACACTGTACATCCCCTTGCCGTTTATTAAGGTATTATCAAAACCTATGAATTTTTTAACTGTAAATACTTTTAATCAGGTAAGGGATAAACTGCATTAATTCCTTGAGAGGAGATCTTGTGATTACCTCATCTTTGCAACTCATAGCATTGACAAAAAAATCTCTCTGGTAGTGGCGTAATGTAGTTTAATTCTGTTAATGGGCAAAGCATGATAGGTCCTAAGAGAAAGATTTTATTATAAATACTGTCCTTTCTTAGAGAAAGTAAGCACTTTGGTTTTTTCTCCACCAAAGCAAACAAACAAATATTACGACAGAGAAATACGTCTTCTACCAAAGCGCAAGAATGAGCAGGGGAGTATGTACAAAGGAGGCTGTTCATTGTCCTCAGGTTGGCTCTGACTCACGGCGGCACTGTGTGCAACAGCGAAACGCCGCTCTGTTCGATGTCATTTCCACAACTACTGGCCCCCTGGAGTCAGGTGTCCTGTCCACTATTTCACTTAAGAATGCTATAACCTACGGACTCATCTCTCGGGACAAGGTATAACCATGTGCCACTGTGGGCTCTCGGCTTTTTCTTTAGCTAATTTTCAGACACAGAACACTAAGGTTTTTTTGTAGTCTTAGACTGCACACTCCATTTCAACCAGCCCAGGATGAGGGACCCTGCTGGAGTCACTGTAAAGAATTGGCAGCATAACTTCCAGCATCACCGTGACTCTCAAGACAACCCCTTGTGACAAACTGACCCAAAGATGAAAGGAATATAGAAAGAGCTAGAGAAAATAACAAGAAAACCACATTTGCGAAGTGTCTCCTGTGTGAAGGACCTCGGTGATCTCTGGACCTACACTTGTCTGTTTTGCCGTGGCTTCTTCACCCTCTGCATTTCCACTTTTCATACTCAGTCTGGGTGCGCGCATTCACTAGCACACATTTGGAAACACCTGCTCTGTATGAGAACTTAGTGTGGCATTGTGCTTTCTGCGATATGACTTCTTGAGTGTGTGTTTTTTTTAATTCTTGGCTTTTTTTCCCAACATTTTATTGGGACCTCATACAGCTGTAGTCACTGTACACACACACATACGTTGTAGCAGTATTTACATCTTTTTTGGGGGTGGGAGTCTCATACAACTCTTGATAGTCGGGCACTATCAGCTTTCTTCACCACATTTGATTACGCACCTGCTTTGTCTTCAGTGATGGTGTTGGGAAGGTGAGCATCACGAAAGGCCAGATTAATAGAACAAAATATTCCTGGATTGAGGGAGTACTTGAGAGGCAGTCCAATGTCTAGATGCTACCTTAATAGTAAACCTATAAATATATGCACATAGAACTTGTGTTAGTCCGGGATAATTAGAGGAACAAATTTCAAAGACATGCATATGGATATAAGGAATGGGTTTATATTCAAGAGGAACAGGACATTGAGAAAACATCCCAGCCTAGTCCAGCTCAAAGTCATAAGTCCGCTATTAACCCATATGCCCGAAATCAGTCCATAAAGTCTCCTTCCGACTCATGAAGTCACAAGTCAGTGGGTACAGAGTTCCGGCACTGACAGGATTCTCCCCATGGCTCCTCGTTTCCAGGGTTCAGGGTCCATCAACAGCATTCCGTGGTGGCAGAAGCATCTCATCACTGGCAGAGGTCTCCATGTGACTGCCCCAGCCTCAGAGGTCCAGCTCCATCAGGGCAAAGCTGTGTGATCTCTCCGCCGGCTACTCCAGCCTCCCAGACATCGCCATCCTGTGTTGTCTATGATTAATCGTCTCTGACACTAACTCCCAAACAACCAAGGAAGATAGCTTCTCATCTTCATGAGGGAAATATCACGAGATTTCCCAGAAGTCCCAGGTGAAAGCCATGCCCACATAGAGGCCTCATTGGCTACTCAATGGCTCTCTCCAGATGAACAGGCTAGACTCCACCCCTACATTTCAATCATAAAATTAACATAAGCACATGACTGCCACAGATCTATTTCCCCATCACATATAAATATAATTACATATGTATATCCCTTTACCTAGACCTCTATAAATGGCCTTTGACTCCTTGTTCTTTCCTCTATTTCCTTGTACTTCCCTCCTATCCCACCATCATGCTCAGCCTTCTTTAGAGTCTCAGCAATTCCTCTTGGTTACATTGCCCTTGGTCAAGCCCCTTCAAGCCTCCCACACCTTCCTGACCACCCATTTTGGATCACTGGCTGTTCCCTTCTCCCTAGATTTCTTAACAGCTCTTCCTTTCCACCTCTGCCCCCTATCCCATGCCCCATTGGAATGGTCAGATACTTTGCTTTCTCCTTCAGATTGTTTATCCACCCTATCTTATCTAGACAGACCTACGGAAACAATCACATGCACACAAACAAAAACAAGACAGAGCAAAACATACCAAAACAACAACAATAAGAAACAAAAATCAATGACAAAAAAAGAGAGGTCTGTAAATAGTTCCAGGTCTGTTTTTTTTTTCTCTCATGTTCATTGACTCTGTGTTTTACCAAACATAGTGACCTTTCCCAGAGAGTGGTTGAGATGCAGATATTTTTAGCAGAACAGTCTCCCGGGTTGATCACAGGCAGCTTAGTTTGTGCAGGAGCAGGGGCGCATAGACATCGGTCTGCATGTTCTCAGAAAAAAGTTTTAAGAGAGAGAGATAGGGTAACTAGTTTGCCAGTGGTGCTGTTGTATATGGTACAGTATAGTTGATTAAATTAGTTTTGCTATATATCAGCTTGAAGGGGCTTAGGAAAGAGGGAGGGAGAAGGATGATGTGGATTTGAGTTAAGGCTAGTGGAAGGAGGTTTACGTATGACTGGCATAGTTTTAGAGTTAGTTTAGACAGATGACTTTTTATAATTTCATTGATCTTTTTAATTTTTATAGAGGCCTTGGGCCTGTATGAATTATGTAAGCGCCACTTCTTGTCTCGTGCACATAACACTTGTGTGATTTGTGACACAAAGCATAGGTTGTAGGAGTGAAGAAGAGCATGGGCCCCTATATGCAAGGAATGATGGACTTGATGGACCACATCTTAGGCATGGATGGCCGGAGATACACTCTTAGTTGTTAGGGATTTTTGTTAGCTAAGTGGAGTGCTCGAGTTAGAGCAATGAGTTCTGCTTTCTGAGAAGTGCTTCCATCTGGGAAATGTGCAGCTTCCTAGACCTGATGAAGTGAAACTACTGGATAGGCATCTCATCACTGTCCCTGGGTGTCAATGACAGAACTGTTATTAACAAAGTTAGATGTGGACTAGGATATGGCTGATTTTAAAGTGAAGGTCAATGGAGCCTTAGCTCCTTACATACCTGTGGGCTGTAGTGACTGTCAGATCCCAGTAAGTCTGGGAGTTGAGGTGGGATAGTTGCTGGGTTCGGGGAGGGAGAATAACACAGACAGATGTTAGGGTTTTCAATATACAGAGGTGGATTTTTTAGGCGGCTTTCTTGACTAAGAAAGAACTTGGCGTGAGAGAAGGTCCTGCACTTTGTGGGTAGATAATGTCTGGATAGGCCTTCTTAGAGTTAGCTTGAAAGCTTTTTTAGTGAGGGCATCCCCTGCCACCAGAACCCAGAGACATGGCTGCCAGCTTCTGACTGCTAATTTCTGACTGGACAAAAAGCTACTGGACAGTGGATGAGCCCCAAGACTGAGTCAGGTTTTAGGTGCTACTTCCCTGCCTTCTATTTTTGAATTAGCTAGGCTGTGGATGACCTTGTCTCTTGTGTTCTTGGGGAGTTATTATTTTGATGTCCTTCACATTTATTACACAGTAATGTTTCTGCAACTTACTATTTCCATTTAGACTTAAACACTTACTAAAATGAAAATTGTATTAGCTAAATATTAGCAAAGGGTTAAAGGTTTTCTGGGAGTCGTTACTGCTGCATTACATGAAGGTTATGGTGACCCTTTGTTGGTTTTTTTAATCACTGAGTGGTGGGGAGTAGGGCACAGGCCCAATCAGCAACAGAAAGAGACAAAGTGTGCTTTGGAGGGAAAGGTTAAAGGAGTTGATCTGTGTTTGCCTTAGAACTGTTTTTAAAGGCAAAGGAATGCTTACAAACTGGGTTAAAGGGAATGATGACAAAGGCATCATTAAAGATGGGGTGATTAAAGGGTGGAAGAATAACCATTAAATTTTATAATTTAAAACAAATTAGGGGTCATTAGAGGTTTTGAAAGCTTGCTGTCTATAGCCACAACTGTGACTGGGGAAGGAGAGGTGGGTTAGGAAAAGAAGAGGAGGCTGAAAAGACAACTTTCTCTCACACCTACCATAAAGAAAACCAGTTTACCTGCTGCCTTGGGCCTGCCATTGGGGGAGGGTGTCACTGGAGACGTTCTTATGTTGTCGTCTTTGGTGACCAGGCCAAGCATTGTTATTGGCGGTGGTGGTTCAAGGTTTGGAGAGACTGACCTTCTGATGGTAGGCACTAAGAGGCAGTCTCCCCATTGACATGGTTGACCACATGATGGGCAAGGTTTCCTGGTTGTTTTTGAAGCAGGGTTCAGCCTGTGGGTGGTCAGAGTCACTGCTGAAGTTGCAGCTTCCTGAAGTCTTCTGACCCCTCCCTCCAGCTGGCCCCAGGATGAAAACCAAAGTTTGGGATTCCCAACCTGCTTTCTGGTGGGCTTGGGATTTACGGGAACTGAAATTTTTAAATGCCATATTCACCAGGTCATGGATGGAGGTTTAAGGGCCGTCCTCGGCTTTCTTACATTTTTTTCTTTTTTAAATATTAGCAGCTGACTACATAATAAAATGAGTGGCTAAAACAGTGGCTCCTGCTGGAGAGGTAGAGTTTAATTTAATAAACCGGATTAAGGTTTCAGTCAGGCATGAAAAAAGATGTGGGACTTTTATCTGACTGCTGGGTAATTTTTTGCAGCTTGTTGAAATTAACAGCTTTATGAGGGATGGCTTGTAAGCCTGAGTAAGGTATTGGAACTCCCTAATAAAGGTCGTAGGGTCCTGTGAGAAAATACCCAGTGGCTTTATACAAAGGCGGTAACTGAGGGGTTTAGAACGCTGTGGGTGTTGCCTTAGAGGATGTTGAGGGGGAGAGATTCCAGGGAGCTCAGCGGGTTTGACTCTGGGAGGAGACAAGTGTCAGAGGAACAGTTGCCTCAGCCTTTGGGAGTCAAGGGGGTAGTGGATTATGGCAGAGTTTGAGAAGGGACCTGAGTAGACTGTGGGTAAAGAAGCAGGGTAGTTAGGAGTTGAGGAAGTTTTGGAGGAGCCTGAGCTGACCCCAGACTGTAGTAGAGAGAGGCTGGGAGTGGGAATGAGAGATGGGGTGAGGCAGGAGGGAGAGGCAGTCCTCAAAGGGAGTCAGAGGGAGAGGTTGTTTTTTGCAGCAGGAGAGTTTGAAAGAGGAGTTCTGAAGAGGCTGTTGTAGGCAATTTGGAAAGGAAGACCCGGGCTGGGCAACAGAGAAGAATGATGATGAGAGCACAGGAAAGAACCTGAGCACAGAAAACCTCATACCAACTTTAGGTTTGGCAACACAAATTTTCAAGGTTGCAGACAATGTCTGGCCATGGTCTAACTGATATTGAGGCCCCACTTAGTTACAGAAGAAGACCATGTACTTTGGGCAAACGTCTGGATCCAGGCCCAACTCAGTTAGAATTAGGGACTGAGTGAGAGAGTCCTGGACTTCCCGAATGGGAGGGTAGAGAGTGAGCTTCTCATGGCATCTCAACCTTCAGAGGGGACAGCCTGAGAAGAAGGACATCTCCTGGTCCCCATCCGCACCTGTCAGGAGGTGACCCGATAATCCTGAGAGGCATTCTGGTGAGGATTAGGGGTCCAGTGAGAGAGTCCTGGACTCCCCAATCAGGAGGTTCTCCAGCGTGGGCCCATGGCTTCAGCCAGTAGATGAAGAACCTTGATGAGTGACACAAAAGGCACCCAGGAAGCTGACAGGTCAG
>PVJH01005371.1:0-65734 GCA_004026705.1 Nesogale talazaci | reverse complement strand
AGGGCTGGGGGAGGAATTTACACAATGGTAGATGCAGTGGATGGCAACTGAGAAGTCCTAGTTTGAGAAAAAGGGGGATGGAAGAGAGAGAGGAGCCACACTCCCCCAAAGGTGGATGGAGCCATGTCAAGACAACTCTTAATTTTCCCAGGTTTTGGCACCAAGATGAGAGGATTAGCTGGAGCCGCAGAGAGGAGATAGAAGTTAGTTAGGGATGAAAAGCAAAGATAAGCTTTATTGGAAGTAGGGAAGGACTTTTGTGAAGGAAAGGGAAGCAGAGAAAAGGACAGGGGCAGCTTGAACTCCTGAGCATTTCAAAGGCCCGAGAGTTTGATGAGGGAAGCCGCACCTGGCAGTGAAGCAGTGGGATGTATAAAGAGCTCGAGCAAAGGAACCGTGTACTGATAAGGGGTGGGGAGGGGGACTTTCTGATGTTTCAGTTGCAGGGTCTGAGTCAGGATATGGTTTGTTGTACATCTTGTCTTCCACAGTGCCTTCCACAGTGGAGCACTGAGGGAAGAGGCTGTACAAACCCAGTCCTGAGAGATCAGCACAGTGAAGGGACTGTGCCCTTTGGGGAGATAAGCTCAGTGAAATGCCAGAGGCAGAGGTTACAAAGTTCAGTGGGTTTTTCATCCTCTTTTGAGATTGGTGCAAAAGGGTGCAAGGGGCTTCCTGGTCCAAGGGAGTTGCCTGATTCAGGGGGCTGCCTGATTTGACCCTGAGTCAAACACAATCATTTGGTTTATCGACTGGCGCATGCATGAACTCTCTTTGTGGACCCACTTAAAATAAAAGCCTATACATCTTCAATATTTTACTCCATTTATCTCAATAGTATCTATTAGTCCATCTGTGAAGATTTTGATTCATTTGCCTTACACTGAAGAGTAATCTGAACTGGAGGTCACAGTCTTTGACTTCATCAGCAACTTATTCATTTTTTCTTAATTTTAAATAATCGAAGTTGTGTCATTTTTATACCACAAGCTGCTACTGTGCCTTTCCTCACATCCTCATGTCAGCTCCTTTTTCATAAGTCCCTGGTTCTCAAATTATTTGCTCAGCATCAGAATGAACAAATATTGTAAAATATAAATCCCTTCACATACCTTTCTGAATGTTGTTGGTCATGTTAGGTGTCATCCGGTAGGTTCTATCCTTCAACAGAATTAAACACTGACTGGTCCTCGGCCATCCTCACAATTGTTCCTCAACCTGAGCCCATGGCATCAGATGTGTGAGTCCATCTCCTTGATGGTCTTGCTCTCTTTCGCTGCCCCTCCACTTGACCAAGCATAGTGTCCTTCTCCAGGAACTAGACTCTTCTGACAGTATGTCCAGAGTATGCAAACAAAGTCTTGTCATCATTGTCTCTAAGAGGTCCTATGGCATTACTTCCAATACAGATCAGTTTGTCCTGTTCACAGTCCATGGTACTTTATTCTTCTCCAGCTCCACAATTCGGATGTGTGGATTCTTCTCCACAGGATAGCTCTTTGTTCTGTTCAAATGCCCGTTTCTCTGTTTATGTACATTTCCATTGAACATAATTAAATTTCCTATATTTCCCATTCTTTCAAATATCACCTGTAATCTTTTGTGATTCACACAGCTGAATGCCTTTGCCAAAGCATAAAATACTAGTAAACATCTTCTTGCTAATCTCCGCTTTCAGCCATAATCACTACTAATGATATTACTTGTTCCAATTTCTTCTCTGAATACAACTAGAATTCCAGGCAGTTCCTTTTGGTTATACTGCTGTATCCTTCTTTGAATTGCATTTAGCAAATTTCACCTGCATGTGATATTACTTAACTTCATCAATTTTTTTTTTATTATTTTGTTAGAGCTTAAATTCTAAGCTACCCTGTCTGGAGAAGATTATGGATGACAGATGGTTCAAAATCCATTTACAGAATTCCCCAGGTAGATTAAGCCACCAATGAATTCTTTCTGATCATTAACCAGTGATGTAGATAACCCTACCCTCATGCAGAGTGCCTTGAATTTAGAGTCCTTCCACCCATCTCTAGCCAACTCAGGAAGGGGTAGTCTCTGGTAGTCTCTTAGCAATTTACGTAGGTATGTCCCTGATGGACTGTTTAGAGGGACACATTGTCTAGTTGCTATGCCTCTGATGCATTGCTGGGTCTCTGACACAGTGGTCGACGGCCTTGAACAAGATTGCAAACTCTTCTATCTAATAACATATGTGTCCCCATACTGGTCTTGATCCTGTTTTTGTAGTCCCGCCGGCAGCTGTGATGTGTTGATTTGCCACCAATCACAAATTTACGATGGTTTCCTTTATTCCATGACTTATTACACTAGCATCAAGGCTGTGAGTCCTCAGAAAACGTCCTGATCTCATGCTGATGATTTCCCTCATCGAGCTTTGTTGCCTCTTTGTTGCCTGTAAAACTTAATACATGTTTTCTTTTAATTATATTTGATGTTGAGGTCTGTTGGGTGCCCTAAAACAATCTGTTGGGTTACTTTTCTTCTGAATGTCCAAAATTCATGGATCTCTTTTCATCAGTTGGCCAGGTAACTTTCTTCCAAATTTTTAGATATAGTGCAGTGAGTAGTTCAAGTGTTAGCATGGGCTACTGGAAACATTTCATTTAGTAACCTTTTACTTGCTTTTCACCCAGCTTCAGGGTAGTTTAGATTTCTTCTTTTGATATCATTGGTTCTTGATGATATTTTTGCCTCTTGAAATATTTTAATGCTTACCAATTATTCTTGGTACTGAGGTTTTTCTATACATTGTGTCATCTTGTGATGCTTCTAATATCATTAAACATATTCTCCACAAGATTCCTCAATATTCAGAATTGTAATCAGTCTTGAAAAAACTGCATTCAGTTATTTCAGCTTGAGATATAGAGAATGTGTTGGATCTTTTGGGTGACTCATTCCTTTTCTCATTTAGCCATATAGATATATCATTTGTCAACCTTATATATTAGGAGGCTTCAAGAGGTTCATGGAAATAGTCTGCATATTTTGACTACAGCTTTTCACAAACTAATGTCCCCTCTGTTATGCTGGAGTATATGGAGAAGCAATATCAGTTACTCATGAACACACACACACACACACACACACAAAGAGTTTTATAGCAAAAATGAATCTATGTCAAGAAGGCATACCCAGCTCAGTTCAACTGACATTCATGGGTCTGCTGTCAGCTGAGTCCTTTCCAGTCTCCCCTTAATTCAGGACAATGATACAGAAAGAAGAAGCAAGATGAAGGAAGTTCACAAGCCTGTGGGTGTAGAGTCGCATGCTTCAAAATCCAGTGGAAACCTGGCAGAGTGTTAATAGCTGTAGGGGGAAGATGGCCCACATGAGTCTGTCCCTGAGACAGGCACAGTCCTAGTATGCAAGAAGGTGAAAGGCAGGACAGGAGAGAAGAGGGTAGAAGGCCCTTAGTGTCTCCCACTAAAATGCTACCCTCTCCCAAGGGGCATTATCTGTCTATGACCTGGATAAGGGTTGGACCCTAACCTCTACACTTTCATTCAAATTCAAGTTGACATAAAATCTATTTATCAACAGGGGAGTGCAACGGACCAGTGATGGGAGTAATGCTACAAAGTATCAGAGAGATCCTGATTGTTGACTTCTGTCTCAAAGGCCAGTGTTTGGCACATCATCTGAACTGGTTGAGGGTTATTCACATGTGAGCCACACTCTGTAATGGGGGTGTGTTGGGGGAGGGGGTGGGGGGGCTGGCCACTAGACTCCTCCATCACTGACAACAGGAAGAGCAATGCAGACTTGTAGTGGGTACAATCCGTGGTCTTCAATGTTGAGGACTGAAAATGGTATAAAGCTGTTAGGTAAGTGGGTCCTGGAAAACAGGAACTGCTCCATTTTTAATGGAGAGATACTCATCCACTCTGAATAGTTTCAGTAAGACTTGGAACTATTTGTATGGCACCTTTTCTTTTTTCTTCCCCATTTTTTCCCTTTCTTTTGGTGTCTGTGGCAGTCATGTACTTGTATGCCACTATCATGATTGGCAGTATAGGCGTGGAGTCTAGCCTGTCATTCTGGAGATAGCCAATGAGAACTCTGTGTAGGCAAAATTTTCTCCTGAGAATTCTGGGATATCTCACTGTATTTCTCAATTGGAAGTTAGAGAATTAAAACTCAGTCCTTGGAAGACATTGCAGTTAACAAGACACATGTCAGCATGTTGATAAACCACTGAGTCCTGGAACCGGGAAGAGCCATGGAAGACCTCTGCCAGCGCTAAGATCCTTCTACTGCCGCTGGATACACAGGACTCTGCATCAACTGGCCTGTGATTGTTCTGGTGTCATTTCATGTGCTTCGTGAATCTGTAGCAGTCATGTTCTTGTGTCAATTTCATGATTTGGAATGCAGGGTTGGAGTCTAACCTGTCAATCTGGAGATAGTAAATGAGACTTCTGAGTGAGCATGGCTTTTTCCTGAGAATTCTGGGAAATCTAGACTTATGGTTCAGTCTCTTGGAGAAGCTCTACTGAAAAGACAACATGACAGCATGCGGAAAGATCCTGAGTTCTGGAAACAGGAGGAGCTGGAGGAGAAGGCACATGGGTTTATCTTAATGAAACCAGACCTCTGAAGACGGAAAAACCACAGAGAGGCCCCTGGAAGTGCTGACATGCTTCTATCACCACTGGATTCACAAGACTCTGCACTCACTGAACTGTGATTTTCTGGCATCATTGCATGTGCTTTGCAATTCTGAAGAGAACTTATGGATTTATATCAGACATATGGGTTAATATCGGGCTTGGACTAGACTGGGTTTGGATGCTTTCTCAATGTTACATTCATCTTGTATATAAATCTCTCCCTTATATACATATGTGTGTTTTTTAATTTGTTTCTCTAGTCTACCTGGACTATCACAGTGTCTATCTATGGGAGATAGGTAGAGTATATAATTCCAAGAAGACAGCAATGGGACAGACAGTTCCCAGCATGGGAGGGGAGGAGTTGGGGAAAGGAACAGTAAGCCAATAACCAGAAGGACAGGGGAATAGCAAAGTTTCTAAAAATGACAGTGAGGAGGGTATAACATTTCTGGTCATGTTTGATCAATTGAATGGTATCCAACAGGAATTACTGAGAGGTGATTGATGGATAGACATGATAGTGGGGCAAGAAGAAAGAAACAGGAAAAATGAAGAAAGCAAAATTTTTATATATACATACACATATAGATAGATATGTAAATATTTAAGAATATAAAGATGGATGATATATAGATACAGGTGATATAAATATAGATATATAGATTTAAAAATAGGAAGCAGATGAACTTTGGGGCCCTACTTTAATCTTATCTCAGTACAAGAATGGCTTCTTCTAATAGTGTGGCTCTTAATGATACTCATCTTGCTCACAGGATTGCTGAGGACAAAATGATTGCATAAGCAAATGCAGTGAAGAAAGTTTATGGTGTCCAGCTATTAAAAGATGCAGCATCTGGGGTCTTAAAGGCTTGAAGTTAAATAAGTGGCCATCTGGAAGGGAAGCAACAAAGCCCACATGGAGGAAGAACTCCAGCCTGTGTGACATGATGTATCAATAGGAAGAGGTATTAGAAATTTAAAAACAAGAATCAAATTGATATAAAGGTACTTGGAGATAGGGGAGACCCCAACCAAACCCTCTTACAAGATAAATGGACAGTCCTTCAAAGAAGGGTCACATAGAATGGATAATATATCCAGCATGTGGTATAGAGTTGATGAGGCACATAACTATGCTTTAGTTCTTTAATATTTCCTTATCTTACTGTTATCATCTTTGTCTTACCTCATTCATCTTATTGGACCTATGGTATGTTCATTTGTTTAATCAAGATCGCTTTATGCAAGAAAGCCAAGAGAGTTAACTCTTCAGAAACAGTAACTGGAGTAAAGGTGAGCTGACAGCAAGGATGAATGTATATGCTTACTTGAGGGGAACAAATAACAATATTAGGTGAATGGAGACACTGGATGGTGTAAGATTTGGCAAGTGTAGCAATAATATACGTGTGTGTGTGTATAGATATATATATAGATAGATAGATAGATAGATAGATAGATAGATAGATAGATAGATTATAGGGCTTCCAGAGGAGTAGGGCGGTGAAGGAAGGGGATCAAGGGGAGGGAGCTGATTTCCTTTCAAGAAGAAAGGAAAAGTTTGAAACTGATGCAGGCAGTATTTGTACAATTATGGTTGATCTAATTAAATTATGATTATTATATCTGTATGAACTCCCAATAAAATAATAAATTAATTTTAGAGGTCCCTAGTTTCCACAGCCCCATCTCTTCATAAGTATAGTACTACTTTCTATTTCATAGCTAGTTTATCGACTTTTTCCAAGCACTCACTCACAAGTCATAATACTCACTCACAGGTCATTATACATGCAGGACTGTGTTGGGGCATTTCTTAATATTAGACATTAATCCCTGTTTGGACTCTTTGGAAGGAAACTTAAAGTAGGGAAGTAAAAATTATCCCAAGACACCTTGAAAGAAAGTCAAGGAATGTGTTTCTGAGAAATCACATCTTTTTAAATTCTATGGTGCATATTTTTACTCTGCAGACACGAATTTTAGTTATGACAAGAGCAATATTTGTTTTTCAGTTGTCCCTGCATTTATAAATAAATACCTTCATATAATAAACAACTAATTTATAAGTGTTATAGTGTGTCATCAGTGGCTCTAGAGGAGAGTAGAAAGGAGACTATAAGATGTCTTTCTCCAATGGAGCAATTATCCTGAACAATTATAAAATTGTTAAATAATAATAAAGTCTCCTAGTCCCTGAACACTGAGTCAGAAATTCACTTTTTTTTTTTTTTTGCATTTTTAGTCAAAAGGGCTGAATATTCCTTGATCGCTGTTTCTTTGTCTTCAGTTTGCATCCTGCCTCTGGCAATATTGAACTTCTGTCTCTACACATGCTGTAATGCAAAATTATTTTAATTGTGAGAGGCTGAGGTTGTGACTAATTCACTCCTTTGTAGTGCACCTACAGCTTTATGGCTGCTTAGCAATTAGTGTTAGTATTGCTTGGCTTATAAATCTAAATCATTATCCATTAATACCCAGAGGTTTATCAGGCAGTGCCAGATTTCCCTAGTGAGAATGGGAAGTCAGTTTTCCAATGGCATAATCAGAAGGTAAAAGAGCAATATTCTTCTCTGTGTGCTTTAAAAAATATCATTATTTCGAGAAATTCCATGAAAAAGGCACCTTTAAATTTTTTTCTTCAGAAAAAGCTATGAATCACAATGCTGGGCCAGATATTTGTTTCAGCCAGCAATATGATAAGAGTGTAACTTCATCCATTCATTTCTTCAATAGATTCTCCCCCATGCATTATGTTTTATGAACTATTGAATTCTAAATTGGAATACAATTTTGAAGATGGAAAAAAGAAGTTCCCTTATCATTTTATCTAGGACATTTACTCATGCTCAATCTCTTTTCCAATTTGGAGAAGACAAACAAACAAATGAAACTTTCTTAAAGAGGTAAAGTGTTAAAAGTGACAACTCATTGTCAATATTAATATATATATATGATTATAAATATGATAGGTCCCAAAAGGGCAATGCATACTCAGATATGCTATTAGTGAATTCTATTACCTTGTACTCTTCACAACAAGTTAGCAATTTGAAACAAACAGCAGCTCAGAGGTTGAAACATGAGCGTTTCTGCTCCTGGAGAGTGACAGTCTGGTATTCTACAAGAGTGGTTCTACACTGTCCTGAGAGATTGTCACAAGTCAAAATGAACTCAATGGCAGTGGGTTCTAAATTTTCTCTTGTATGTTTTCGTCTAAAATTTCAGATATGGATGGGCAGCTTCTATGGTGATGTAGTATGAAGAAGACATGAGGCAGTGCATTTCTCAAATGTCTGAAAATGAAACAATGCAGTTAAACTGAGCTATTCATTAATTAAAACATGTAACATAAGCATATTTATTTAAACTCCAAGAAAATTTTCTTTGAATTCTCAATATGAAGCACACACATGAAATATAAAACTACCCCCAAAATCAGTGCCATCAATTTGATTCAAGCCATTGAAAGCCAGTATAAAGTTTCTGGTGCAAAAAATCTTTTACTGTCATAGTGTCATTCATTGACACCAAAGCACTGAAGCACTCACAATGATTCACTTCAAAGACAGAGTAGGACACTGGATTGGAAAACAAGACCCATCTCTGTGCTTCTTATGGGAGAGACACCTTATATTCAAAGTATAAAATAGACTAAATATGTATCAAAGTCTGGCAAACATTCTCCCAAGCCATTAAAATCAAGCCCAACTGAGTGACATCAGGTTGATGGTGACTCATAGTGCTCATATAAGACATCCCCATGTGAGTTCACCAAGCCAATGACAACTATAAAACGAACAGAAGATTAATCTCTGATAACATAGGCTTCAAGGTGAATAGCAATAAGAGAAAAATTGACAATTATTGTAAGAAACACACCACTCTCAAGGACAGATTACAAAGAAATAAACCCAATAAACAGACAGAAGTGTTAACACAATCAAGCAACTTGATTTCCTAGCCATATATAGATAACTCTACCCAACACCACCACCATAGTACATATTCTTCTCAATACACATGGTACTGTAATCAATCATATTTTTAGATCACCAAACAAGTGTCAGCAGATTCAAAACACCGAAATTCTACAAGTCCTTTTCTCAGATCACAGCACTATAAAAGTTGAACTAAACAATAGAAAGAACAAGAACATAAAGACAAACATATGGTGACTTAAAAGCATACTCTAGGTGTGACCCACTAACCTTCAATTAGCAAACAAGAATTAGCTGCTTGTTAGGTCCAGGGACTATAATATTTTTGTAAATCAATTCTCCTTAACTTACTCTGTGTGTCATCTATTTTCTTATGGAAATCTGACTGATACAGCAGCCATTATGAGAGGCCACATTAGGTAGTGACAATTAAATGAAACCCACATGCTGAGAAGCAGTCAGCTGTGTGAAAGTATTTGTAATAACTTTCTACATAGAAAAAAAAGAGCAAGGTAAAGTATGCTGGATGGTGAATTCAATGAAAATTTTAAAAAGAAAGAAAAGTGGTCAATGTTAGTGGAATAGAGGGTAACAAGAAATGGAGAGGAAGTGAGAACAGCAGGAAACGTACCATGTTAAGTAGATTGTGACTTATAGTGATCCTATAGGACAAATTCTAGCATTTATGACACTGTAATCTTTACTGAAGCAGACTACCATGTATTTTCCTGTACAGCACCTACTGCATTCAGCCAAGTAGTCTTTCAGTTAGCAGCCAAGAGCTTAACAACAGCAGTGTCGGGACTGTTAGAAAGTCCACATATAAGCCAGAGCAAGCAGCTATAAAAGATGCCTGAGTGGTATGATCTAGTAAGCTTTGGATTTTAAAAACAAGGTCAATATAATGTCAGAAGTTTAAATCCATCAGTATGGCCATGGAAAAGCGATGTCATTATCTGTCACATAAGTATTTATTATGATCCAGGATCAGCTTGATGCTATTGGTGTTAATTAGTCTAAAAACATATGGATGGTTTTACGGGAGAATAGAAATGTAAGGGCAGGCTTATGTTTATATAGATGACCTCTGTTAATCCCCACTCTACACTGTAATTTCAACTTTATTTCACCCTGGGTTTCTCTTTAAGACTCTCATGTGGCTTTGTTCCCAACACCTCATTTCAATGCTTACAAAGTCAGCTGTTTGCCCCAATTATATGTGTTCTTGTAGTTAGTAAATGATTGAATTCAGCACTATATAAATGAATGGAATATGATTAATTACTTACAGAATTCATTTGAATAGCATTTCAAATAGACTGAAAGTCCACATAGAGATACTAAGAGAAAAAAATCAAATTGGTATTTGACGCAAAATGATAAAAAAAAGTTTAGTGAGACAATGAAAAGCTATATCAAGAGATATCAGAAGAATTCTAGCTTCTAAGCCCCTAAAATATAGTTTAGGTTTTAACACAACTCTGTTCATGTTAAGGTGTAAGTGTACAACTAAGATCGTCTAATCTGGGCCCATCATTATCTGGGTCAAGTTCTAAAGAGCTTCACAGTCTCCCCAACAGTTCTAGGAACCAATCTAATAAGCTCTTAGTCACTGAGTTTATTCTGAAAAACAATAAACATTAACCAAATAATCTGTAATCCACAGACTTATTAAGAAACAAGCCAACAATTACAGCAACAAACCCTGAGAGTCATCTTGTCTTTGAAAATAAATTTGAATATTTTAGGAAGCATTTAAAAGGTGAACTGCTTTAAAAGCATAAATGTAAATTGCACATGAATAAGAAAACACTCAACAACAGGAATACATTTATTAACAATCTGGCTAATTTTTGTACATATCTCTACACTTGTAAAGTGTCTAAATTTTGTTGCATTTTAAAGGAACCTATATGGATATTCATAGAGAGTTCATTGTGGGTGTGACTTACACCCGAAACAGAAAATATTATTACAGAAGGATATTTTTAACTAAAGAATAGTGACAGCATGTACTTGACAAGTACTAAGTAAAACTAAAATTTTTGTGTAAGGTATATGTATCTTTCAATGATCATTCTTCCTTAATAAAAATGTTAATGAACTGACCCAATACTAATGACTTTCATATTACAGAACAGATCTTTCTAACTGAAAAGATGTCCTAGCAAAATGTTACCAAAACCTTGGGTTATGTACATTTTTTTCATATTTAAATGTGCTGTATATTTTATATTTGCGTCTTAGACCCTAGATCTAATATCCAAGTCTGTTTCAAGGAAGATTCCATGTAGATATCACAAATATATCTAGGACTCCCACTGTCATTCATACCTTTCTGGAAACCAGATCCTCACAGTTTAATCTCTTATACTATTTCCTTCTTCTGCTTTGGATTATATGATTTATAATCTTTTGGTCCCTGATGTTGGTGAACTTTTTCCATGTGGACTTAGTTGACGTCTCATTTAGATGGCTGCTTATTTGGAAACAAGACTTTAAGATCCAGATGTTATTTTGTCTGACATCTTGGGACTAACTAATTTCTTTACCACTTTTTGTTATAAGACCCATATATTCAGTGTTCCTTTCTTGAGGGAAATTTCCACTGAGGGCATTGGTTTAAAAAAAATGATTGATAGAAACCATTTGTAGCTGTACTAATGTAACTTGATATAAACCAATAGAGGTGTTTCAACCAAAGGGATCGCTGAAACCATTCATCCAAATTCCACAACTAACCCAACCCAACCAAATTCAAGGTCACTGAATAAAAAGCCTACAGGACAGAGTGGACCTGTCCCTGTGGGTTTATAATAGTGTATTCCTTATGAGGATTAAGCCTTGTCTCCATT
Source organism: Nesogale talazaci (assembly GCA_004026705.1). NCBI lineage: Eukaryota > Metazoa > Chordata > Mammalia > Afrosoricida > Tenrecidae > Nesogale > Nesogale talazaci. The sequence goes on along the minus strand of PVJH01005371.1, from coordinate 54,292 downwards.
CCAAAGAAAGGTCAACCAACAGATGTGAATTTTATAAACAAATTATCAATAATATCACATGAAAATAAGAAGAATTCAAGATCAGTTATGGCAGTATATCAGCAATATATCACCGTTGACTAGCCAAAAGCCTTTAGGAGAGGACACAGAAAGAAGAATTTCATGACTGATGACAGAAGAATCTTGGCTAAACGCTGAGAATACCAAAAAAATGCTTGCCCTTGATTTTTTGAATATTCTTAATGATTCACCTGTGTGGATTAGAACAAATTATGAATACCATTATGGACAGTGGGACTTCTAGAACTGTTCATTGTTCTCTTGCTGAACTTATCCATGGTTCAAGAAAATTATTTGAGCAGAAAAAGGGACACTGTGTAGTTTGAGATGAAGAAAGCCTATGATAGACTTGGGTCTTTTCACAATATTTTAAGAACCTGTGCACTGAGAAAGTAATCAGAATGGCTGTGCTAGAAGAGTATGACATGAGGATTAGTAGAATAAAGTTGCAATAAGCAGATGCCATAACCTTGGTTACTAAAATGGAAGGTATTTTGGAAGCACTGCTGAAGATCAATGAATGCTTCCAACAGTATCCACTACAATTCAACATAAAGAACACAAAACTCCAGCAATTTGGACCCATAAATGGAACAATGGTAAATGGCTAAAAGGTTGAGCTGATCAAGGACTTGATTTACGTGCATCCACAAGTGTCAGTTCAAAAGTCAACCAAAGTATTGCTATTGTGGTGGTAGTTCAATGCCATTGAGTTGTTTCCAACCCATAGTGATCCATTCACAACAGAGGAAAGCACTGCCCAGTCCTAGACCATCCTCACAAACATCCCTATGCCGGAGTCCAGTGTTGCAAACACTGTGGTAATCCATCTCATGGAGAGCCTTCCTCTGTTCTAAGGCTCCTCCGCTCTACCATGCACAATGTTTTTCTCCAGAGACTGGTATCTCCCAGCAACCTGCCTGAAGTATGTAAGCCTGAGGCTCACCCTCTTTCCATCTAAGTGGCACTCCAGCTGTGCTTATTGAAATACAATCAAAGTATAGTGTTGGACAGAAATACTTCTTTTAAGATTAAAAACCAGTGAACTCAATTTGAGGACGAAGATGCTAAGATGTGCCTGACCCAAGGCGTGACATTTTCGATTGCCTCAATAGCAAAGCTGTCCGAAGACTGAAGATTTAATGTCTTCAATTATGGTATAGTTGCACGTATACACACACACACACACACACACACACACACACACAGGAAGAAGAAGAACAATTTCCTTTGAGGAATTCCAGACAGAACATATTATAGAAAGGGTGTTGGTAAGATCTCATCTCTTTTACTTTGCATTTGCACGTTATTAGGATGGGCCACTTTCAGGGGAAAGACATCATGTGTCTGGAGCCATACAGCCCGGACATGCTTGACCTGGCTACAGCCCAGACATACCTGAACTCTGTTATAGTTTGTTACCTAGGGTTTGTAGTTTGTCACCTTTGTAGCCGTAAACAGCCCTGGCCTTTAAAGCTTGATTTTCAGCTGTGCTGCCATTCACTTTTTAATTTTGAAGATCACCATATGCTAATTGCCTAAGCTTGCTTGCCCTATAAAACTGGTTCACTTCTCCCAAATAAATGAAACTTGATCAGAATCCTGTCTTGTCTCCATTTCTTGCGTCTCCTGCCCCCCAAATTCCCGCTCCTCCTTCCAGGACTTGCGAATTACAGACCTGCAGGCTGGGACAGGTGGCACCCAACGTGGGGCCTGGACACGGAGGACCCAGTGAGGAAAAGTGCCTGAAGAAGCTAGCTAGCGACTTTGGAAATCGGAAATCGATAACAGAACCACTGCGGGAACCTGCTGCAGTTTCAGCATTAAGGTAAGTGGGTAGAGCACTCAATAATGGGGCAGGAATCAAGTTCACATGAGGAAAATGTGGTACCGGAATTAAGTTTACATGAGGAATCTATGGTACAGTTAACTGAAGTTTTAAAGATGCGAGGAATAAAGGTTAAAGAAAGAATTTGTTCAAGTTTTTTTAGCCAGGTCAAGCATGTCCGGGATGGATGGCTCCAGACAATCATCCTTATTAATATTGTTTGTTGGACAGAAAACAAGAAGTCCCTCAAATAGGGACAGGGTTTGACCCTGGCCCCACCACTGATTCAGCAGGAGCTGGAATCAATTGGAGCTGACACAGGAGCTTTATCTCAACACACAACCACAGCTTCCCATCAGCTTGGGGCAGGGATTTAACCCTTGCAGCCCCACAGTCAGGAATCAGGGATCAGCTATATTGTTACTTTTGGTTCCCTCTCTTCCGCTATCTCCCCACAGTTTCAGAGGGCTTAGTTCTTTGATGTTCTTCCTCTTGGTCTCTTCAATTTTCTCTCACACGCCATTGTGGACCTCCAAATCACTCACTTTAACCTAGGCCATTTTCACCTACTCCACCCAGATAGAAGAGCCCCCACCCTGTGCAATGCAGTCCCAAGCTGGAGAAATCCACCCACCCTCCACTAGAGGATATTTCTCCCAACTTCTTCCTGGTAAATTCCTGCCTGAGTGGTTGGTTGAGCTCTTATCTGTCCTTCGCGGTGCTACTGAAGGAACTTCTGCCTGTCTGCCTTGTAGGAACCACTGCCCAATCTACTAAGCTATCTACCTGACCAGGGCAATTTCACCCACAATTAACCATGCTCAATACAAAAGCAAGCAACCCACCAGAGTTCTGTGGCACACGCTCTTGCAGCAGACACCTTCTGCAGTGCCCCACGCTGCTGTTGGCCATACCATCACAGCTTCTTGTGAGATCATGCAATATAGTAGCATCCTTGTGGGTCCACAACAAACCAACCAGTGTTCCCTGAGAGGACGATTCAACTTGTCTTGCAAATAACAGAATAACGGTTGACTGGGGAAAGAGGAAAGCTACAGGAGAATAAAGGGGGTAGGCTAATTCCATCGTGAAATTATCCACAGGAACAGGACTTTTGAAGACACATTCTTACTAGACTCCCAGAGAGAGCCGGTGCTCCTTGACTCCCTGGAAAAAGGCAGCTGGTTCCTCTAAAATAATGCAACAGAAAGAGCAATAAATCCCAACAACCTCAATGAAAAATAAAAGGAGAAACAAAAGGCAATGGGAAAATATATCTTGAACCAAATGGCATGCATACATGAAGCAGACATTGATATGACAAAGAAAAAATTTCAGAATATAGGAAATGAGGAACAAAGTCAAAGATGACCACCCTCACACATACATGCATAACACATTGAAAAGAAAGGGAAGTAGGAAAACACCCACACAAAAGATATAAGGTGACATCATAGGGTCAACGGATGGAAGTAATATCCTAGAATATCCATTTAGTGAACTCAGGCATTAAAAGACTGAGGCTAACAGACTGACTTAGAAAATGCAACCCATCAATCTGTTGCCTCCAGGAGACACATCTTAAAACTACAGACAAAAAAATAGGTTGAAAATCAAAGGATGGACAAAGGCATACCAAGCAACCCGTCATTCAAAAATCATAGGGGTAATAATACTAATCTTGGATAAAATTGACCTCAAAGTGCAAATCATAAAAGAGATAAGGCAGGACACTATATAAAGCTAAAGGGAATGGTACACAAAGAACCAATAAGCATTTTAAACATATACTCTCTAAATGAGAAACAGCCTGAATATGTTGACCAAACACTCCAAAAGATGAAAAAAGAAGTCACAGCCTCAACAATTATAGTAGATGACTTCACTACACTGCTCTCTGAGAAAGACAGATCACAGGGAAAGAAACTCAATAAAGAAGCTAGAGATCTAAACACTACAATTAGGCACTTTAACTTAATAGATATGCAATTTTGCATAAAATTGCAAAAAAAAAAAATCACACCCCTTTCAACCCCACATGGCACATATTCAAAGACAAACTACATTCTGGGGCATACGGTAAAGCTACATTAATTTAAACTCCTTGAGATCATACAGAGCGCTCTCTCTTACCATTGTGCCATAAGACTGGGAATCAACAAAAGAAAGATGAAGAAAACAAGAGGAAATATTTGGAGGTTGAATAACTATTGCAAAAGCTGTGTGTACAGGTCCAGATCAGAGATGAAATTAGGAAGTTTCTAGAAGTCAACGAGAATGAAAACACAACACACCAAACTTATGGGATACAGTAAAAGCAGTTATCAGAAGAAGTTGCATGACAATACATGCACAACCTGAAAAAGGAAGACAGTCTCACTACTGATGTACTGGCAAACATTCACAGCAACTGAAGCAGAGTCAGCAGTACAATCCTGCTAATAGCAAAAGAAAAGAAATAATAAAAATCAGGGCTGAGTTTCAAGAGAGGGAAAATAAAGAAACAATGGACAAATTAATGCTGCTAAAAGTTGGTTCTTTGAAAGGATAAACAGAATTGACAGCAAACCTGACCAAAGAAAGGAGGGAACAAATTTCAATAGCAAGAATGAGGGATGAAAGACAGGACATTACATCTGACCCTAATAAAATCAAAAGGATAATTACACCGTACTATGAAGGACTATACTCCAATGAATTCAAAAACTTGAAAGACATGCACAAATTCTTGGAAAAACAGCCTTTCCCTCAACTATCCCCAATGGACGTCAAGAATCTCAACATACCCATAGTAATAGAAGAAGTAGACAAGATTAATAAAGGATTACCAACAAAAAAAAAATATTCTGGACCAGATGACTTCATGGAAGAATTCTACCAAGCATTCAGGGAAGAAATGACACCAATCCTACACAAATACTCTTCCAAAACATAAGAAAAGATGACAAACTCTCCAACTCCTTCTATGAGGCTAGTATAACACTGATACTGAAACTGAGCAAGAATTCCTCAAGAATCGAGAACTAGAGACCAATATCCCTAATGAACATCGTGGAAAAATCCCTAGTAAAATATTGACCAATAGAATACAAAAGTAATACTCCTGGCACACCCACAAAAGGCAGAGAACAGTTTCAGCTCACCACCACCCTCCTGCCAACACAACAAATAATTCACCATGACCAAGTGGGAATCATACCTGGGATGTAGGGATGGTTCAACATATGAAAAACCATTAGTATCATTCTTCACATTAACATGAATAGCTATAAGAACCACATGACAATACTCATAGATGCGGAAAAAGCATTCGACAACATACAACATCAATTCCTGTTTCAGACACTCGAGAAGATAGGAATAGAAGGAAAATTCCTCAAGACAATTGAAGCTATATGTGAAAATCCAACAACCAATGGGGAGGTAAATGGAGAAAAGTCTTGCACAATCCCACTGAAAAAGGGGACCAGACAAGGATGTCCCACTCTTATTTAATATCATACGGGAGGTTTTAGCTAACAGCATAAGGCAAAGAAAAGATATCAATGGCATTTGCCTTACAAAAAAAAAGAGGTGAAACTATCATTATTTGCACATGATATGATTTTATAAATGGGAAATCACAAAACCTCCACAAGGGGAGTAGTGGAAACAATAGAGAAGTATGACAGATTGGCAGGATACAAGATCAACCAGATAAGACCAGAGAAGAGGAAATAAATAAGCTGGTACCCTTCACAACAGCCAAGCACAAGTTGAAATATCTAGGGATATATACCTGACTAAAAGAACAAAAGATATACATACATGAGACAAGTTACAGAACACTATTACAAGAAACCAAGAGTGACATCAACAAATGGAAGAATAGCCCATGATCATGGATTAGAAGACTTAATATAGTAAAGATGTCAGTTTTACCCAAGGCACTATATAAGTTTAATGCAATTCTGATACAATTCCCCTCATCTTTCTTTAAAAAAAAAAAAAGGAAAAAAACCAACTTCATATGGTGAGGGAAGAAGCCCAGAATTAGCAGAGAACTTCTTAAGAAGAAGGATACCCTGGAGGGCTTGGTTTACCTGACTCTAGCTCATGTTATACAAAACTGTATGGTATTGGTATAATGATAGCTACCAAGACCAATTGAAAAATAACTAAAAACACAGGAATAAAATCATCAGCACACAGACAACTGATTCTTGATAAGGGCCCCCAAAATATCAAATGGGAAGCAGATACCCTCTTCAACAAGTGGTTCTGGAAAAAAATGGATCTCAACCTGCAGAAAAATAGTGCAAGGCGCTTATCTTACTCCATGCACAAGAATAAACTCAAGGTGGCTCACAGATCTTGAGGTAAAATCACAAACTATTAGAATCATCAATGAGGAAATTGGGTCCAACATAAGAACTTTGGCACAGGGAACACATAGGCTTACAGAAGTATGGAAGGACACAAACATAGAGGAGGCACAAATAGACAAGTGGAATATACTGAAGACAAATAACCTATGTTCATTGAAAGAATTTACCAAGAGACTTAATAAGAGAGGCCATGGACTGAGTAAACATCTTTATCAATGATGCATCAGACAAAGGCCTTATTACTGAAATCAATAATACTCTGATAGCATCCAAAAAGAAAAAAAAAAAAAACTAAGTGCCCACTAAGGAGGTAAACAAAGGACCTTAACAAAAGTTTCAGAGTCTGTAATCTGAATGGCCAATAAACATATGAGAAAAATTTTCCTGATCATCAGCCATAAGAGAACTGCAAATCAAAACAACAATGAGATACCACCTATTACCTTCAAAGACAGTTCAATTAAAAAATCAGAAAGCAGCAAGTGTTGGAGGGACTGTGAAGAGACAGAAACTCTCATACACTGCAGTGAACCTATAAGTATGTGCAGGCACTATAGAAATTGATTTGGCGATATATAAAACAGATTAAGTTTGAGATATCATATGGCCCAGCAATCCTACCTTCTGGGAATATACCCAGAAGAGGCATGAAACAGACCACCTCCAGACATCTGTGGTCCAATGTTCATTGCGGCAGAGATCATGATTGCAAGGTGTTAGAAATAACCCACATCCCCAGCAATGGACAAATGGATTAAAAAACTGAGGTATGTACATGCAATGGAGTACTATGCATCGTTGAAAAGCAGTGATGAGTTTATGAAGCACAGGACTGGTTGGGGAGAACTGGAGGAAATTCTGCTAAGTGAAGTAAGCCAAGCACAAAAGGACAAGTACAATATGAGTACACTGAAGTAAACTTAAAAAAAGAAGTAGGGGAGATAGGGAAATATGTACTATATACAGAAATTCCTGGGGTGAGGCCCAGGTAGAGTGACAAGGACCAGATCAAATCCAGGACTACATATGTTAACCAACTGAGGAGGTCAGGGGTGGGGAGGTGTAGCTAGGGAAAGGGGTACTAACCCAGCTAAGAGGAGCATAATGTTTATATCTTCACAGGGAAAGAGGGACCAAATCAAAGTCTATGTTTCAGGATGTGAATTCAAAGTGAAGTCCAGGAGCCAGTGGAGGGGGTCTGAGGGCTTAGCCCCAATCCCAACTTCATGGACAGTAGCTCCTTTCTCAGGAGAGTTTGCTTTGGAGGATATCTCTGAAGCTGCAGTTTGGAGAGAAGGACATGTCTGACCAGAGTACAGGAGAGCAAATGAGGGGGAGAAAGAGAAAGTAGAATGCATCCTGGCCCACCTAACCTTGAAAAAGATATCCCCACCCAAAATTGCCAGTGCACAGAGAAGACAATATGACTGGCTCCACTATGAAGCACAGTGTCCCTCACTGACTCAAGGCCCTACGGGAACAAGACTGGAGAAGTGGTGTCGGGATCACACCCAGTGTGACCCCATCACACTGAGGCAAAACACTAAGGGTGAACAGCAGAGCATGGAGTTCCTGAGGCAATGCCAAGGATATATTTTGGGACCAGGGTGTGGCACCCCATTGAACTAAACTGAAGGACACTCCTGGAGGTCAATGAACACGCCTTAAACTATTTATAGATTTTTGTTTTTTACTTATTTATATATTTTTCCTTACACTTTTTTTTGTTGTTGTTGTTGCCACCATTTTGTTTTCTTTTGCTACTTTGTCTTGCAGTGTCTTTTTTTGTATATTATTATCTCTATCTAGATAACATAGGTTGAATGAACAGTCTGGAGGAGAAAACAATGGGACTACTGTTTCTGGGAGACGATGGAAAGCGAAGGTGGAAGAAAGGTGGTGGTGTTGACCAACTCAGGGACAAGGGAACAAGAAGTGATCCAAAATAAGTAGCAAGGTGGGTGGGGTGTGATAGGCCTGAGAGGGAATGCTCAAGAGTAATGCAGCAGAGAGAAGTTACTGAAATCCAAAAGAGTATGATAGTCGGATAAGATGAAAGTACAAGGAAATAGAGGCAAGAACTGAGAGGCAAAGGATATTTATAGAGGTCTAAATACAATCATGTATATAGGTAAATGTGTTAATATATGATGATGGGAAAATAGATCTATATGCATATAGATTATTCATATATGTAAATAGGGTTATTATTAAGGTAGAAGATGAACATTGGGCCCTCACTCAAGTACTTCCTCAATGCAAGAAGACTTTGTTCTATTAAATTGGCATTCCATGATGCTCACCTTCCTGACAGGATCACTGAAGATAAATGTGACCATAAGCAAAAGTGGCGAAAAAAGCTGATGGTGCCAGGCTATCAAAAGATATTGCATCTGGTGTCATAAAAACTTGAAAGTAAACAAGCAGACATCTAGCTCAGAAGCAACAAAGTCCGCATTGAAGGACACCAGCCTGTGTTGAAGGGATCAGATATCAGGCATCAAAGAACTAAAAATTATATCATTATAAATGAGGAGGGATGTAGATTGGGGACCCAAAGCTCATCTGCAGGTGAAGCAATATCCCCTTACAGAAGGGTTGTGGAAAGAAGATGAGCCAATCAGGGTACAGTGTAGCAATGACGAAATATACCTCCAGCACTATTACAATGCTAATTCTACCTTACAAATATGGCTAGACAAATGGATGTACACTGGTACAAATAGGAACCTGAAACATGGGGAATCCAGGACAGATGATTCCCTTCAGGTCCAGTTGTGATAGGGGTGATACCAGGAGATTGGAGGGAAGGTAGAGTAGAAAGGGGGAACTGATTATAATGATCTACGTATAACCTCCTCCCTGGGGTACTGGACAATGTAGAAATGGGTGATGGAAAACATTGGATAGCTCATGATATGACAAAATAGCAATAATTTATAAATTATCAAGGGTTCTTGAGGGATGCAAGAGTGGGGAGGGAGGGAAAAGCCACAGACTTAAATAGAAAGAAAATGTGTTGAGAATGATGATGGTAAAATATATACAAATGTGGTTTGCATACAATGGATGTATGAATGGATTGTGATAAGACTTGTATAAGCCCCCAATAAAATGATTTAAAAAATAAGTCCCTCAATTAGGTGGATTAATACAATGGCTATGAGAGTGGGCTCAAGCACAACAAAGATTGTGAGCATGGTGAAGTACTAGACAGCATTTCATTAAACTAAACATAGGTTCACTATGTCAGAATTTACTACTTGACTTCATAAAAAAACAGCATATTTCTACTTATAACGCTCACCATACAGAAGTGTAATAGTTTCAATTTTAGCATGCAACCTTATAGCATAGGGTTTAAATCCTTTCATCAAATAGTAGCATATTTAAATTATAAAATGTGTGTCTTAATTGCATAGAAATGCCAAAACACATATCAACAAAACATACTAACACAAGGGGACTTGCTTCAAAAAAACAGATTTATTGTCTTATTGACAACTAGAAATTCAAAATCAGTGTCAGCTTAAGGGGGTGGGGGCTTTTGTTGTTGAGACCTTGGCATACTTTTATTATTCCTTGGAGTTACTATTTATTGACATTCTTTGTCATATTTATCGACACATCTACAATGTGCCTCTGAGTCTACTGTGCTGTTTTGTAACTCAGAAGTGTTTAACATTAGGTTTGCCATGCTGGAAACTGACCTCGTTAACACAAATACCAGGAAACCCTATTTTCAAAATGTATCACACCTACAGGAGCCAGGATATCGATACATTATTTGGAGACACAATTTCGCTCAAACATAGTGTCACAAATACTATGTGACTCTTGGTAATCATTTGGATTCTCTGCGTTTCCCAAGGTTGAGTAGGAATAGCAATGCCTATTTTGTAGCAATGGGATACCTGAAAGTCCCAAATCTATGTAGATACTGAACAAAATCAGTTTCCTCATTTAAAGATTTAAATTAACTGTTTGTATTTTGAAAGAGCATACCATTACCTGGTGTGTGTGCTTTCGACTTTTGCAACAGTTAAAATTTTTGTTGGTTTATGCTGCCAGATACATTGCCAATCATTTCAACACAAGGAAGCACTGTCCAGTCCTGTCGAGTCTTCACAAACATTGCAATGTTTGAGCCCATTCTATTGACCCTGTCTGAATGTTCTTACAAAATATGTTGTTGTTGATGTGGTTGTTAGGTGTCATCGATTCAATCCAGACTCATAGTGACCAGGCATGATATCTTTTTCAGAGACTAGTCTTTCTTGATAATATGTCCAAAGTACTTAAAATGAGTCTCACCACATCCTTGTCTCTAAATAGTCTGGCTATACTTCCTCCAAGATGGATCTCTTCCTTTTTTGGACTAAGATGATTTTGAACCAAGTCACAGTATTTTCAATTGCCTCATTGCATTTGAAAGACGGACACTGGAGAAGGAAGAACAAACCATGTATTGGAGTCAAGGTGCCAGAGAAGGCTATTGAATGTGGTATGAACTGCTGAAAAGACAAACTGGTATGTCTTGGAAGACATAAGACCAAAATGCTCTTTAGAGACAAGCCTGGTGAGACTTTGTTTTCCATACTTTGGGCAGGTTGTCAGGATAGATTAGTCCTTGGAAAAGGACATAGTGATTGTTAAAGTGGAGCAGAGATGAAAAGAGGAAGGTGTTCCTGGAGATAGATGGACACAGTGGTTGCAATAATGGGTGAAGGCATGGGGACAACTCTGAGGATGGCACAGGGCTGTGAAGTGTTTTGTTCTAGTGCGCACAGCATTGCTGTTGATCAGAAATGACTAGATGGTACCTAACAACAGTAACATGGTACTTTTAAGGGTCTTTCTGTCACCATAGTTCAAACACATCGATTTCCCCCTACCTTCCATGTTCCATGTTCATCTTTCCTGTGTCTATAAAGCAATGGAAAATTACATGGCTAAAGTCAGGTATAGCTTAGTCCTCAAAGCAGCATCCTTGCTTTCTAACACTTGAAAGAAATCTTATGCAGCAGATTTACCCAAGACGATGTGTCTTTAATACTTTGTTTCTTCCGTGAGTATAGATTGTGGATGCAAGCAAGATGGAAACCTTGACCACTCAAATCTTTTCTGTTTGTCACATTGCTACCTATGGATTTAATTGTGAAGATTTTAGGTTTCTTTGTATTAACTTGTCATCCATATGTTATATTACAATCCTTGACCTTAATAAGCACACCAAGTTCTCCTCTTGCTTTTGCAAGCAAGATTGTTCCAAGTCTTTCGCACAGGTTGTAAATAAACCTTATTCCAATACTAATAAAGAATTCTTCCTCATATAATCCAGTCTCTGTAATTATTTGTTTGGCATGCAGATTCAAGATATATTGTGAGAGGCGACACCCTGATGCACACTTTTCCTCATTTTAAATCATGGAATATTTCCCCGGTTTGTTTGCACAACTTCAATTTGATCCAGGATGCACATGCGCCCAAGAAAGTCCTGGACTTCCCATTCTTCCCAGGACAGTCCGCAGTGTGTTAAGATCCACCAGCAGGATGCTTTTACATACTCAGTGGAACACAAATAAATATAAATTGATAGAGGGGATAAAGGAGCTAGTTCATTGCTAATCAAATACTGGAAAGGTGACATTGTTTGGGTCTTAGTTCATTAAAATTTAGTTTGCTTAACCCAAAATGTACTCCAAGGAATGTAGAACAATTCCTTTTACTCTTCATCAGTAAGGATGTTCTAATTCAACTAAATCAACTGAGCAAGCCAATCCATTTAGCTAAGCAGTGGAGCCTGAGATCTTCCATAGAAACAGGTCCACGGGTGTATGCCTCCTCTTCTCTGTGAACCATGCTACCTTTGTCTCATGGCTGAAGTCCTTCTATTCACTGCAACAAACACGGACCCCTCCCTAGGACTTGTACCTTAGTTTAGAGTATATAAGTTGTTTGATTTTCACTGAATCTTTGAAACGATTTGCAGGTAATGAACTGACTATTTCCTTCTGTCAAGGGCTTGCAGAAATAATCTTAGAATTGCTACTTTCAACCTGGTCTCTGTCTCTGGCTTAGAAAGCAACAGACACTCCAAAACCATTGCTTCCTGGCATCAGTATAACAGTAATCAGAATGGAGGGAGATTTATTTATTTTATTTTTTAGTGCTGAGGATGATGGCTTTCTTTATTTGATGAAGGGAAAGCACTTCACCTTTACCAGTTCTATAAATGAGTTCTTGTGTTTGAAATCACATTACCTGAACCAACCCTCTTAGCTGCTTATGTAGGTGAAAGTTTTAATTAATCCAGAGAGTACCACAGTCAAGCAGCTTCGACTGTCAGTGTAAAAACAAGGCTCTTACCACTTTAAGGGAACATAAAACAGTAAAATGGTTAAGGCAAATGGAGCAATCATTTCCTAAATTTATAAAAGAATCTGTAGGAGGGAAAAGGCAAGTAGCTTTTTTTTCTTTTAGCTGTTGCCATAAAAAAATAACATTTTATTGGACCTTTTAAATCTCTGGCATTCCAAAAGGAAGGTAGTGACATTTGACCACACACCTCAACGTGCACCACGGATCAATAAATTAATCTCAGCGGGCTGTGGATTTGATTTTTTGTTGTTTTTCATATTTGTGCTAACCTCGGAATGTGCCCTGATTGCCTGGTTTTCAGGAAAACAGCATGCTAAAATTGCTTGAGGTGAAGCTTGCATGCTAATGTAATTCTTTAGAGTTAATGCTAGTAAATTGCTCTTCCATTTAAGGCAGTACTTAAATAGAGTTTATCGTCATTTACCAGAAGTTGTCTTTGTCAGTTTGTTCAGCCAGCCTACCTTTTTGGTTTCTTGACAAGAAACCCTTCTTGGCTTTAAGTAACTGGTCACTATTTTAACTGAAATCAATTCTGTGATGCTATGATTCCTACATGACGGGATATAATTGAGCTTGTAGGAGGGGAGAGGTTATTTCTCTCTAGATTTAGTATATGTCTTATGTTCGGACAATCTTTCCTGAGTACAAACTGCTGAAATGTGTATCACTTCTTATACTGGAAATCATGACTAAGGAAAATACCTAAGGGGACTCTGTGATGGGGAGGTCACATGATGTGAGTGTGACATTGACCAGGAGAAGGGCTCTCAGGGTACTTTATTGGAGTGAAGGTAGTCCTATAGTAAATAAAATAAGTTTTTCTTAAAATATACTTCCTGGTAGCACTGCAGATTACATATGGGGTTGTTCATTTCAAGGTCATCAGTTCAAATCCAAAGTACTGCTCTAAAAAAAATGTGGTTGCCAGCTTCTAAAAAGAGTTGGAGTTTGGGAGCCCAATGGAGTGTCACTATGAGCCAGAATCTATTTGTTGGATGGGTTTTGGAACAAGATGTGTGGTCAATGTTGGCAACAAACAAAAGTATTGTTGTTTTGTGCCCACTCAATGGCATCCAGAAGAAAGCCAGCATGATCTGCTTCATAAAAGGTACAGTCAAGAGCAATCTCTGGAGGTGTACATTCCTCTGTGACACATGGGTTCAACAGGGGTCAACACTGCTTCAAAGGCAAATTTGTGTTTGTTTGATTCTTTTTTACCAGAGACTCATTGTATTTGGGGCCCCTTCGTCAATGTGTAAGGGACAGCCCGTGAATGTGGAGACATTAAGAAGACATTATATGAGGCTTTTAAAGCTTTATAAATCATGTTATTGCAAGCTCTTACAGATAGTATAACAATCCATAATCCAATTAGATCAAACATAATTGTACCATTGTTGTCATCAAAAGTTTCAGAATATTCTTTCTTTTTTTTTAATCACTGTATTGGGGGCTCATACAACTCTTATCACAATCTATGCGTCCATCCATTGTGTCAAGCACATTTGTACATTTGTTGCCATCATCATTTTCGGAATATTTGCTTTCTACTTGAGCCGTGATATCAGCTCTTCATTTTTCTCCTCCCTCCCCCACCCTTCCCTGCCTCAGGAACCCTTGATAATTTATAATTTTTTAATGTTTCACACTGTCTGATATCCCCTTCCAACCACTTTTCTGTTGTCTGTCTCTCAGAGAGGATGTTATATGCAGATCATTGTGTTTGGTTTCCCCTTCCCCTCCCAACCTATCACTTACCCTCCTGGTAGTGCTATTCTCATTATTGATCCTGGGTGGTTTATCTTTCCTCGATTCTCTGTGTTTCCAGTTCTCATATACACCAGTGTACATGAGACTTGTAAGGTAGAATTGGGATTATGATAGTGGGGAAGAAACATTAAAGAACTTGAGGAGAGTTGTATGCTTCATCATAGCTACACTGCACCCTGATGGGCTCATTTCTTCCTGATCGCCCTTCTCTAAGGGTATGTCCAGTTGCCTACAGATGGGTTTTGGGTCTCCACTCCACACTCCCCTCATTCACAATGATATGATTTTTTTTTGTTCTCTGATGCATGATACCTGATGCGATGGACACCTTGTGATCACACAAGCTGATGTGCCTCTTCCATTTGGACTTTGTTGCTTCTGAGCTAGATGGTCACTTGTTTATTGTCAAGCCATTAAGATCTTAGATGCTACATATTTTGGTAGTTGGTCTTCATCTGCTTTCTTCACTACATTTGCTTATTCACCTGCTTTGACTTCAGCTATTCTTTTCAGAAAGTGAGTTTCATGGAATTCCGGTTTAATAGAACAAAGTGTTTTTGCATTGAGGAAGTATCTGAGTGGTAAGTATCAGAGAATTTGGTAATTCTGACTGTTGTGGCCAAACTTTTCCTTCTAGAAGCACTTTTCTTTACCCACTTTCCTGTATTTCAACTTTCCAGTTTCTTTTTCTTGTTTTTCTTCCTAGAAGCCACTAAGAATGTTATTGCTGCTGTTTTGTATTCAGTAAGTGAGCCTTTGGTTCTAAACATACTTCCTTGTTTTTGAGAACTGCACTGAAAAAGTTGCTAGCTTTGACAAATTGAGTCTATGTTAAAAATAGGTATCAAGTGTCATCACAAAGAGATGGAACTAAGAGTCAGAGTTAGCAGTCAACCCTGGTCACTATTAAGATCTATGGTTTCAGAAGCCTTACATGGTGTCACTGTATCTCTTTGATGGCATCAGGTTACAGCTTGAAAACAAGGCTTGTGCTCACTGCATAGTGCAAATGACTGGCAACAAGCCAAAAGGAGGTTTTTTAGAACCACCACCCAATGACACACCACAGAAGAAATGCATCATGAACTGTCTTCAAGGGTCATGTGTTTGAGAAGCAGAGGAACTTTCAGAATCTGGACAGAACCTAGTTTTCTGGTTTATATCTTCCAGAGATTTCCTCCAAGACACCTGTCTCCAGCTACCACATCTGTAGACTTTAACAAGCACCTTTGGGAAACCTAGTGTTTTCTTGTCCTGGACCTTATTTCTCCATCTCATCTGTAAATTCAATTGGTCTTCTATCTTTCAAGAGTGAATTCAAAATTGGATGTCCTGTTTAGAGGCTTCATAAACTCTCTAATTGCAGTCACTATTAGCCAGCTGTTGCTCCAGACCTATGTTCAAATATCAGTCTCAAGACTGGGTGCACTGACTTTCTCATTTTTGTACCTGGTTGTCCAATTCAGCTCTCAGCATATAAAACGGCAGATCTTGACATGGAGTAATTTGAATAAATAAATGATGATATACTTTAAAATATGGCATGTTTTATTGTCAGTCATCATGTTTCCTTCATTATGTCATTCACGTTTTTGAACCTCCACATGTCCTTGCTTCCAACATGTCACCATGCCTCCTGTCTTTGTACATCTGTGACTTTGATGCCAGGTGAGGAGGAAGACTTCCTACAACCATCAGTGACTGCAATCAATGGACATAAATGGCCTGGGTTCCATCTAAGAGAACTGATTCCTCTTGAAGAAACTTGAGCACTTAGAATGAACTACCCCTACATATGTTTCATGCCATTAAAGAGAAGTATGAGACTTTATTTAACATCAGCTCCCAAAGTGCCATATTTGACTTCATTAAAAGCAGATGACAACTGAACAATAAAGAAGAGAAAACTGAACGAAATAAACATGCAAAAAACACATCAGCTAATAGTTCAAAGAGGCTCTCTTTACTGAGTGATTAATTACAACCTGCATGAATGTCCTTTCTCCATGTGTCCTAATGAAGGAATATTTACCCCATATCAACTAGTATAGTTTTGGTGAAAATTCCTACATGCCATTAGGTCACACAAGACCATAGAAAACAGAACTAAAATTGCATGTGGAGTGGAGAGGTGAGGGGAAAAAAGCTATTCTGTTTGTGAAAGGTCAGTCTAACTGGGCCCCACACATTGATTTTCTTAGCTGCTAGAGTTAAACAAGTCTCACAAATAAATGTATTATAGGCAATGGTGTGTTTGAAACCTTTGAGCTGAGCTTTAATTTGAGAATGCAATCAATATGTCTCTGTGTTTCCATAACAGAACAAGAGCAGAAAATCTGTGATGGGGGCATGTGTGCTTGTACAGTGGCTGATATTTCAGACCAATGACTGCTTTGACAAATGATACCCTGTTTCTAATCAATAACTCATAAGGCACAATTTACTTTTTCTTTACCTTGGACTCTAACCAAAAGTAGGTACACATCACAGTAATTTCCATTAAAGCATGGGGAAGAGTTGGTTGTGAGTGTGCCCATACATGTTTGTGTGTATGACCCCAAAGGCAATATGAGATCACCCAAACTCAGCTGTTAGGAACTATGTGCAGACTCATGTAATTGTGAAAGGAGGAAATACTGCTAAAAAGGAATGTTGTACAGTTCTTAAGTTGCTCTTACAAGTTAATTAAGAATGCTATTTCATCTGAATCTGCCCTATGGAAATAATTCTTTGTTTAAAAGAAGGGAAGGTAGTATGTAAAGATATCTATTTATTGTAGAATTATTTATACTAGGGATAACTAGATGTAGCCTGGCTTCCCAGTGATGGTAATGGTGAATCATCAGAAGGGGATAGTACTCAGTCAATATTAATGCCATGTGAAAACATTAAGAGAAAAAATGAGAGGGAAAGAGATTATAACATGCAGTATTATTTCACATAAACAGAACTATATATCATACATGTGTACAAAATAAAATATGGGGGATATAATAAAATATGACCAGTGTTGTTTTTAGGCTTTGGAAATGTGGAAGATTATTTCCCCATCATCACTATATATATATATATTTTAAATGTTTTACTTTGCATCACTCCTAAAATTCAAAATATTCAAAACAGAACTATACAATTAGAAACCTATGATTTTTTAAAACATTTTATTGCAGGATCATACATCATTTTTCACAATATATAAATAAACATACTGTGCCAAGCACCCTCACATGTCCACTTCTATTATTGTTCTCCAATTGTCCGCCTTTTCCCTTGAGCCCCTAGTATCAGCTTTTCTATCCCTTCCTCTCTTCCCCTGTCTGTCCTCCCTACCAACCCTCAATCTTATACATTGGTATTGTTCTGACGTATCTTACACTGCCCGACCTCTCCCCCAACCCACTCTTTCGATGCCTATCCTTCAGGAGCTTATGTGTATATCCTTGCAGTTGGTTCTGTCTTTCTACCCCACCTTCTCTTTACCCTTCCAGCCTCTCCAATCTAACCATTGGCCTGAAGGGGCTCATCTATCTTGGTTTCCCCCTATCTCCAGCTCCCCTCTCTACTAGCGTACCTTCTATAATCCATCTGGATTTGTAAGGTAGAGTTGGGACCAAGATAGTTGGGGGTGGCAGGGAGGAAGGCTTCAGGAACTAGAGGAAACTTGTATGCATCATAACTGCCCAGCTGCACCTTGACTGGTCTGTGTCCTTCCCATGACTCCCCTGTAAAGTGTGACCAATTACCCACCAGTGAGCCTTAGGTCTCCACCGTGCTTTCCCCCTCATTTGTAATGATGTGATCCTTGTTTTTTGATCATACCTGCTCCCTTCAGCCCCTCTTGATCATGCATGCTGGTGTGCTTCTTCCATGTGGGCTTTGCTGTTTCTGTGTTGAATGGCGACTCGATTATCTTCGAGTCTTTGCGACTCCAGCATTCAATCATTTGGTAACTGGGCACCGTCGTCTCTGCTACTCTGTTTGTCTCTGTATCCATTTGTCTTCAGTAATATCGGGAGTCAATTGGTCCATTGATTTTGATTTTTGTTCTTTGATACCTGATTGTTGCAGCACCTCATGATCACACAGGCAAGTGAGTTTCTTTTATGGTGGGTTTTATTGCTCCTGAGCTAGATGGCTGCTTGTTTATGATCAAACCTTTAAGACCCCAGATGCCATATCTTTTGATAGCTGGGCACCATCACCTTTCTTCACCACTCTTGCTCATGCTCCCACATGTCCTCAGTGGGCACCTTGGGGATGTGTGCACCCAGTAATATGTGTGTGTATTTTTCCCCCTGTTTGATGTCTATTGCCTAGACCTTTCACTACTTTCACCACCATGTGACTATGCTGGTTGTTGTGCTTCTTCTGTGTGAATGTGGTCTCTTCTTAGGTAAATGATCTATTGTTTATCTTTAGACTTTGAAGACCCCAGATATATCCTTTGAGGGCTGGGCACCATCAGCTTTCTTCACCACATTTGTTTGGGCCTTCATTTTACTTCACTGATCGTGTTGGAACAGTGAGCCTCGAGGAATGTCAGATTCATAGAACAAAGTGTTCTTGCATTGAGGGAGCACCAGAGTGAGGGTCCAAGGTCCACTTGCTACCATAATATTTGGCCTATAGATATGTTATTAAATTTATTCCCACCTTATAATAGATAGTTGTAATTATGTATGAACATACCTATATTTAGACCTCTGTAAGTGCCCTTTGCCTTCTAGCTCTTTCCTCTATTTCCTTCCATCTCCCTCCTGTCCCACCATCATGTTTCACCTTCACTGGCATTTCATTGTTTTCTCACAGATTCATTGTCCTTGCTTAATCCCGACCAGGCCTCCTATACCCTCTGTCTTAGTCCGGGTAGACTAGAGGAACAAATTTCATAAACACACATAAAGATATAAGGAAAAGTTTTATATACAAGAGGTACAGGACATTGACCCCAGTCCAGTTCAAAGTCATAAGTCCGATATTAACCCTTATGCCTGAAATCAGTCTATAAAGTCTCCTTCCGACTCAAGAAGTCACTGGTCAGTGGGTGCAGAATCCTGGCACTGGCAGGAGTCTCCCCATGGTTCCTCACTTCCAGGGCTCAGGGTCCATCAACAACAGAAGCAACTCATTGCTGGCAGAGGTCTCCATGTGGCCGCCCCAGCTTCAGAGGTCTGGCTCCATCAGGGCAAAGCTGTGTGGTCTCCTGTTGGCTCCTCCAGCTTGTCGGATGCTGCCAACAATCTCACTGTCTTACTCTTGTCCATGATTAATCGTCTCTGAGACTAACTCCCAACAACCAAGGAAGATAGCTTCTTTCTCATCTTCACGAGGGAAATATCACGAGATTTCCCAGAAGTCTCAGGAGAAAGCCATGCCCACATAGAAGCCTCATTGGCTACTCAATGGCTATCTCCAGATTAACAGGCTAGACTCCATCCCTACATCTCAATCATGAAATTAACATAAGCACATGACTGTCACATCCTCCTTTCATCGATTCCAGAGAAACCTATGATTTTAAAGACAGATTTACTCAAACTTTCTGTCATTTGGAAATATTAGAATGAATTAAAAATCATCCAAATTTTGAAATAAAACTCTATATTTGTATGTGTGTATAAGTACATATGAAATAGGTAGACATTTTCATATATTTTAAGGAGTCCTGGCAATGTAGTTGCAACCCACTGGACTATTATCTGCAAGGTTGGCAGTTTGAAAACATCTATAGCTCCTTGAGAGAAAGCCTACACTACATATATTTAGCTTTTGTGATCTTCAATGAAATATTTTATATCTAAATATATGCATATGTACTTGTATATACTGGTTTTACCCATATTCCAGGGAATGCTGTATATCTACATATGTGTGTGTAATGTTCAATAAAATATTATTAACATTCCATAAAGCAGAAGCAATGCATTTATCAATAAATAAGTATTAAAAATTTTATAGCACTTAGTAAAAACATTTTGAGGAACACTGTTGAAAACTGTGTTCTCTAGTAAACATTGGTGGTATATTAAGCATATTATTCAATCAGGATACAAGAAACAAATGAAATTGAAGGATTGTGAAGAAATTGAAATATTAAGCTATTACAACTGAGATCCCAGTCTGTCCCACTGCATAGCTTTTCAGAAAGACTGCAGATTCAGAAAAATGGGTACTAGGTGTTTGTGTCCCCTCACATTGGGTACCTATTGCTGAAGGGGGTGCCAATAAGTCAAGGTCCTTAGAATAATAGTAACTGAAATTTTGCAGGAGGAAGAACATCAGTATCAGAAAACATTCAGGGCAGTTATCCATACCTGAAGGGTGATCTATTTTAGGCTTCTTATTTGCATGGAACAGATGGTCAAATTTACTATTTGGCTTCTCATTTGTTGGGTCATGAAAATTTCCCTTGTCTATAAATGAGGACCTTTATTCTTATAGATTTTAGAGTAATAGGAATAAGAATCACAAATCTCTAAGTAGTCACTCAGAATGAAGTGAAGTGAGTCCCCTCTTTATGGGTTCCATACATCCATGAATCCTACTTATTTATGCACAAGGAATTTCATTGTTCATCATGGCACATGCTATCTGCTGAAGAATAATATTTCACATCCCTCATTAATCATCTCCAAGATAGCCACTAAGTGCTTTAAAAAAAGATGTTGCTATTGTTCTATTAGTTCAGCATGTATGGTTGGTATGTAATAAGACTCATAGATATTATTGTCAATTCCTCACTACTGACCCTTCTTAGAACAATATTGTGATAAAATATAGAAAACCATTTTCTGTAAAATATATATGAAGAACCATGTAAGACAGGGTTCTCTAGAGAAACAACACAATTAGGTATATAATTCAGTGTGCCAAATAATATTAAATATCTCATGAACTTCCAAAAGAGCAAATATATCAGTGTCGAAAGAAGTGCAGTCAAAATGAATCTAGGATAATGAGACATCATCTCACATACTTTGGACATGTAATAAGTGAAGGACATTATGCTCTATTTATGCTTGGCAGAGAGACAGTGAAAAACAGGAAGATTTTCAACTAGATGAGTTGACACAGTGACTTCCTGCAACAGTGCTTTCAAACCAAGGGATATTTGTAAGAACGTTTCAAGACTGTGCTTCCTCTGTCAAGCACAGGGTCACTAGGAGTCAGAAACAATTCAACACTTATCCACAAAAACAACCTAATTCAGTGGCTTTACCTACATGCATACGGTTGTGCAATCACTATTAAACTTCTTAAATACTTGAAACAGAAACTCAGGATTTAGTAAGCAACAATACCTCATTCTTCTCTTGTCCATTTCGTGGAAACCAAGGATCTCCTTGGGTATCTGAGTATTTGTCTATTTGAGATATGATCACATGTTGTTTTGTTGTTGGTTGTCTTTGGATTGTTGCCGACCATATACAAAAAGAATGAAATACTGTGCTGCTGTGGGCCACCCTCAACATCGTTATCTTGGAGTCCGTTGTTTCAGCCACTGATGAGCTCATCAACGTGATCTCCATCTTGTTCACGGCCTGTCTACGTATGTTACCAAGCTTACCGCCCTTTTCCAAGAACTGGTCTCTCCCAACAACATGATCAAAATACAAGACACACAATCCTTTCTTCCGTAGCATATTCTGACTGTACTTCTTCAAGACAGACTTTTTTGGGTCACTGTTGTACTTTCAGAACCCGAAGGGATCTGTGCCTTTCAAATTCTCCAGCACCACAATGCAAATGCATTGAACTTTCTTTAGTCTTGCTTATTCAATATTTAACTTTCACATGCAATGTAAAATACTATAGAGTCAGGGTTACCTTATTTTTCAAAGTAACATAGTTGCTTTTTACCATGTGAGAGAGGTATTTTGAGAGTCACTCTCTTGCAGTGTCTCATTTGATTGCTTGCTTGTTACTTCCATGAGAATCTATTGAAAGTCAATCAAGATAAAATCATTGTGGTACATGACATTTTACCTAGCACAGATGTTTTCAAGTTTTACCCATGTTGTGCCATGTGCCAAATTTAGCTGATCATTATTGTTGCTTTTGGGTGTCATTTGGTCCATTCTGACTCATAGAGACCCCATGTACAACAAAATGAAACTTTCCTTACAGTTGTTCCTATGCCTGAGCCCTCTGTGAGAGTAACAGGGTTAATACATCATTTGCAGGCATTACACTTTTTCACTCTCCTTCCACTTTATAAAGCATGGTGTCCTTCTCCAGGGCCTTCCTTTCCTGAATAAATGTACAAAATTTCTAAGACAAAGCCATGCAGTCCTCCACTCACAGAAGTCATCCGGTTGTACTTCTTCCAAGACATTTTTGTTTTTCCTTTTAGTATCTCACTGCGCCTTTAATATTCTTCTCCAGCACTACCACACAAGTACATCATTTCTTCTTTGTTTTTCTTAATTCAATGTCTAACATTTATATCCCTTTGAGGTTGTGAAAAATGTCATGCTGGGTCAGACATACCTTTTCCCTCAAAGAAGCATCCTCATTTTCAATTCTCTAAAGTGACCTTGCACAGAAGATGTATCTAATGCAATTCTTCTTTTGACCCCTTGACTGCTGCGTCCATGGGCACTATTTGTGGACCAAGGCAAGAGAAAATACTTCATAGTTTCAAAATTTTCTCTGTTTTTCATGATGCTACCTACTGGTCCAGCTGTGAAGATTCTATTCTTCTTTATGTGGAGTTGTAATCCATACTGTAGGCTGTAATCCTTGGCCTTCATCAACAAGTGCATCACGTTCACCTAACTTTCATCAGTTGAAGTTGTAACATCTTTGTAATTGAGGTTTTTAATAATCCTGCCACCAAGTCTGTTGCTAGTGTCTAGTGTCTCTAATGATTTGCTCAACAAACCTATTAAATAAGTATGGTGAGTGAACACAACAGTGACATACAATGCTCTTGACTTTTAACCATGCCATATTCCCAAGTTCTAGTCCCCAAACCACCTTTTGATCTATACAAGTTCCTCATAAGCACAATAAAGTGATCTGGAATTACCATCTTTCTCAAAGTTATCTGCAGCTTGTTGTGATTCACAGAGTCGAATGCCTTGATACAGTCAATAAAACATAAATAAACATCTTTCTGGTACTCTGTCATGAGCCAGGATGCATCTGGCATCATAAAAGATGCCATATCCCATATTCCAAGTTCTCTTCTAAATCCAGTCTGAAATTCTGTCAGTTCCCTGTCAATGTACTGTTGTAATCAAACAGTGTACTTCATGATAGATTTTTCAATATTCTTTTTGACAATGAATTCCAAGCCAAGTCTCCTGATTATGTTAATCCTCACATAGTAAATCATATCATTTTCTGATTTCAACATCGGTCCATTTCAGCTCACCAAGACTAGGTTGTTGATCTTTGTGCATTTAATTTCATTTTTGAGTGCTTTTCATTCCCCTTGATTCACACTTCCCACATACCAAGATATCATTAGCAGATTATTTACAGCTTTTTCTCTATCAGCCTAGCCCCAACAGAAAATGAAGACCTAGAAGGTTCAACTCACACTGGTTTGAACGAACACATGTCACCAAGTTCAACTTTACTCTGTGAAATTAGATCCTCCTGAGGCACATTTTGATTGTCCTCAGATCAGAGGAACCCAATCTCCACCATTCTCTTCAACGAAACTGTGCTCCCTTTCATTGGCCCTTCAGTATCTGACAACATAGGCAGGGGACTCGATGCATATGCTTTCCCCTGTAGTGAGGCCCTGGGTTCATTTTCATTGCCTATTCTCAGTATGGGAGTGCAAATGAAACCACTTAACTTTGAATATTCTGCTCAAATTTGAAATGCCATTGACATTAGTTCCCAGCATCACAACTACACACATGTTACTGCAGCATGACACACAGGGAATTGGTAGAATGTTTAGGGGTGAGCAATATCCTGTGGTTTATTACATCGCTTCTGTCAAATTGAGCAAAGGTTTGAATCAAGTCTGTCAATCAGGTCATACCCTATAATACCCCTGTGTAGGTATGGTGTTCTACTGAGGATTCTGGGAACTCCTGCCTTCCTCACTAAAGGCAGGGTACATACTCTTTCTGTTTCACATTCTTATTGACAAGCCAGATGTAACTCTGCTAACAGTAGCCAGAGTCTTGGTGCTGGTGGAGTCATGTAGAGACCCAAGCAAGCACTGAGATGCTTCTACAACCACTGGACCCACAAGATTTCCAGACATTGTTCTGTTATATTCCTGCTTTGGCATCATAGAATGTGTTGTATGAGTCTGAACAGGAATTTATAGAGTGGTATCACACATCTGGGGTAATAATGGACTTACAGAATTGATTTGGATGGGTTGGGTGATTTATCAATATACAATTGCTCTTCTATATAAAACTCTTTTTATATACATATGAGTGTCAATGAATTTGTTTCTCAAGCCATCTAGGACTAACATATTACCATCTTGCAAGTGCTACAAAGCTCCAGAAATGATTCAATTCTCAATTCAGCATATTTACTTTACCAGAGTCCTGATAGGAGTATAGTCTTTTAAATCAATGCTATCAAGTAAACAATCAAAGTCAAGGTTGTCCTGACAACTTAAGGACAGATGAATAACTCCAGTTCTCATTAAATTTTATTCCTTTCCACTTGCTTGAGGGTGGTGCAGGGGATTGTTTTTACAAACACAAACATCTTTAAGGATTTTACTCCATATCATTTCTGGTCACAAAACTAAAAACTTAGGTCTAGCCACCATCTAAGGTGCTGAGGGAAGTGTTATACCTGCTGGGAAGTTATTTATTTATTAATTTATTTTGGGCATCACTGCTCTCCAGTGGTGGGAGTAGGAGGCCCAGTTCCACTGCTGGAATTGAACCTCCATCCCAGTGGGCCGCAGTCCCGCGCACAACCACTATGCCACCAGAGCTCAGCCTGGGAAGTTATTTTTATAGCTGAAGAAATTCCAATATAAATGCTTTCATACTCCAAATGGTTATGACATAAATTAATAGGTGAGCTGGAATTACATCTTGATTCTCATCTATAATTCTCAATTGCTTAGCTAATCAGTTGTCTATTATTATTTATAAACCAACAAAACATACTACTCCCAGAAGTACCAACCAAAAAATTTGAAATTTTATGATTACTTTTTGCAAAGCTTTCTTGTCATTATTGGGGAAGAAACACATATTTTATTTATTAACTACCCATGGCATATATCATTACCTATATGAAAAATATTCAAGAAAATTGCAATTTACCTTTTAATAAGCAATTAAAATGTAGGAGTTACATAAAATATATTTTAAAATCTATAAGAGTGGGGGGGTTGTGGTAGATGTTAATATATTACAAAGCAGGTAAGAAGTGAAAGATATTAAATATACTTATAAAATCATATTTCTCAGATTTTGACTTTCTTTTTTATGTTTACATGGGATTGTTAGACACCTGAGTCATATATCCTTCATATTTTCCATGGATTTAGTGCCTAACATGGTGCTTTTCTTTTGCAAGAACATCACTTAATTTGTGTTCCTTGATTTAGATTAGTGGCAAGAATACATTTAATATGCATTGTGAAATACAATTTCAAAGACCAGGATGTACTTATTCAATATTTCCAGAATTAGACAAACCCTCTACCAGGCACTTAGCCCTCCCCCAAACCCACTACAGTTGAGTTATTTATACTGGAATACTTATTTATACACTAGAAATGCCACATGGAATTTCCAAATCCCACGGTGCTTTCAAGGCTGTTAATCATTTTAGAAGCTGGCTGCCACCTCTTGATCCCACATGGCAGCTTGTGGATTGGAACTACCAACTTTTGGGTTAGCAGTGAATACTTTAACTGCTGCACTACAGTTGTGTCTCCCTAACTATGAAAGGTTGATTAAAGTTTACGCTCCCCTTTTAAGGAATTCCAGTTTTTAGATAAACCATAACTTGGCAAATGTTCTTGAAATTTACAGACAAAATGACTCAAATCTTTTCATGGAAAGTACCTAAAGTCACCACTTAAAAACTCCAAAATAGAACTCTCTGATATCAATTCAACTATGATCCATCTTGACCCTCTAGGATAAGAAAGAACGGCCCCGGGGTTACACATCTGTAACTCTTCACTGGCATCAATTCCAATTGGTGATGAGTAGTCAAACTTTGATTACTGTTCAAGAGGACATCATGCTTGATACAGTGGCAGATCAGCAAAAAGGAGGAAAGCCCCCAAGGAGATGAATGGACACTGTGGCTGTAACCATGGAACATAGAAATCCTTGGGACGGCGGAGCAGGATCCCGCAGTGCTTTGTTTTGCTGTATATACGGCCACTATGGGTTGGAACACCAACTTCATGGCCCCTAGCAACAACAATAAGAGGCTACCCAGGAGGTGAAGTTTAAAATGACAATTCTTCACATTGGAAATGACACAAGTAAAATGAAGGCTATGCCTTTACATATTGTCTCATTTATGTTTGGATATTTTTGTTACATTATTAATGACTCAAAGCAGTCTCTTAATGAATATTTTTAAACATCAAGCAAAAGTAAGTCAAGACTCAATATTAGTGACAATATGGTTGACAACATACACAGGTCAATTCCATGCGAAACAGTAACATGTCGCTGCTATAAGTAAAGGGCTGTGTGCACGTTCTCTAAGTAATACACTTTACAGCCTCCTTAGGTTACTGCCAATGTGGGGTCCAATCAAACCTGTAGCTTTTGAGGAGTGATACTCCTCAAGGCAGAGGGACCAACTCAGGAGTTTATAATGATTAAAAAAACTTCCATGGGTAATATAAATAAATTTTGTCCAAAAAATTGAATAGGTGGACGTATTATGTAGCAATTGCAGGAAAATTGAAAACAGTATTGGTGATAAAGAAATAAGAAGTTTGTCTGAGAAATTCTCTTAATCATGAAAATGCTCCTGTTCATATTTGGAGGGTGGCAAGAGATGTCTTAGGAAACCTTACCCCTTCTACCTTCTACCCCAGGTTTTGCCCGTTTAGATTTTTTGAAAATCAAAACCCCAAAGTACATTTAAAAGGAATATGATTTGAGTCCCTCAAGGATGGCAGCATTGTCATTTTGATACGGTGTCAATTGAAGAACACAGAACTCTTTAAGGGAGTGTGAGATAAATGGAAACCTGTCAAGGAAAACACAGCTTCAAGGTTTTTTTTTTTAAGTCATTTTATTGGGGGCTCATACATCATTTTTCACGATACATAAATAAGTATACTGTGTCAAGCACCCTTACATGTCCACTTCTATTATCATTTTCCAATCGTCTGCCTTTTCCCTTAAGCCCCTAGTATGGGCTTTTCCATCCCTTACCCTGCCCTCTCCTCCCCACCAGCCCTCAATACTTTATAGATTGTTATTGTTCTGTCATATATTACACTGCCCGACCTCTCCCCCAACCCACTTCCTTGATGCCCATCCTTCAAATAGGAGCTTATGTGTATGTCCTTGCCATTGGTTCCGTCTTTCTACCCCGCCTTCTCTCTACCCTTCCAGCCTCTCCAATCTAACCATTGACCTGAAGGGACCCATCCCTCCTGGTTTCCCCATATCTCCAGCTCCCCTCTCTACTAGTGTACCTTCTCCAGTCCATCTTGATTTGTTAGTAGAGTTGGGACCATGATGGTTGGGAGGGGGGGAAGGCTTCAGGAACTAGAGGGAACTTGTGTGCATCATCACTGCCCTGCTGTACCTTGACTGGTCTGTTTCCTCCCTGTAGCTCCCCTGTAAAGGGGTGACCAATTACCCACCAGTGGGCCTTAGGCCCCCACCCTGCTCTCCTTATGTGTAATGAAAATTCCAATAATTGTGTAGTAATTTTTTACTTATTCTTATACAGCTATTTAGTGTCCTCTTGCATTGAATCTTTTATACAGATCTGCAACCTGGACTGATTAATTCTCACCAAGATACACTGTTATGATTTCTAATTGCAAACTATCTCCTTCAAACCTGGACAGATTTCCTTAAATCATTGAAGGGAAAGAATGAATGGAGGGGAATTTTTTTTGATAATAATATTGCAAGGTGGACTTTGTTGTTTCACTATGTATAACATTTTAAAGTTTAATTTTTCAACCATATTAATGTATTTATGTGTTTCACCATAATATAATAACTTATACATACTGAATAGTCTTACATGAATATGTCTACCCTGACCTCTCTTTGTATCTCCCTTAGCATCAGATTCATACATACTTCATGAAGAGATGTAGGAAATTGTTATATCCACATATAAAATTATAAGATTTATAAATGTAAATAATTTATAGATAAATTTGCTTTTAGGTAGCATACATATGATATGCATGATCAGTCTAGAGAAAGGTCTATCAAGTTAGATTTCTTTTGAGTGTACCTTAGTATGCTATATTTTGCATATTGAGCATTAAATAAACATCAGTACACTTTCTTTCTCTTTAATTTTCCTGGAACTCCCTAGGTGGCTAATGTAAGTAGAATGAGATTCTTATTGGTAAAGGAAAAAGGTGATGATAGCAATCAAATGCAATCTCAAGAGTTGTAAACTCTAGTTAGAGTAACAAAAGTGAAGAAATTATTTTATTTATTTATTTATTTATTTTGGCATCACTGCCCTCAGGTGGTGGGAGTAGGAGACCCAGTCTCTGCTCCATCGAGCTGGAATTGAACCTCCATCCCAGTGGGTCGCAGTCCCGCGCACAAACACTACGCCACTGGGGCTCAGCCCAAGAAATTATTTTAAAGCAATATTTTGAACAAAGTTGTCCCATGAACATATTGCCTGTGTTTCAACTGCTGGGTCCACACACAAATAAACAGAAGACATTTGTTAATTGGCATGACACATATTGCATACAAATTTCATCTGATTTAAGAACTAAATGGATATTTTAAAAGAAAAAGTTAAAAAACCCTTTTTATTGCTACCTTTATTAAACCTGTAATCATTTCATTAGCATTTATTGAGTACCAGCACTCCAGCAGCTGCAATCACACCTGCTCTTAGAAAAACCTTATTTTTCAAGGTATTTGATCTGCTTGATGCTCTGCATTTTATAACCACACTCACACTCCCAAGAGGACATGCAAAGCCTGGATAGTACTATTGTCCACTTAATAACATGTAATGTATTTTGTATTAACACCATTTCTCTGCTCTGTGCCCCTGTGGTTTCTCCTCTGGAAGAGAAACCCATTATTATTCACTTGTCATTTTGCAGCCCAGGGCCTCTGCAACTCAAGGCAGATCTTGTTGTAGACAGGAGTCCGCTGGGACTGGTGAACGGAAGGGGGAGGATGCCTAATGTGAAGGTGCCCGGAGGGTCCTCATGGCCAACTCTTCAATAGCATGAGAAGTTATGCAACTTACCTTCCTAGAAAATACTACAGAATGCACAGGGCTGGGTCATGTTCTTAGTGAACTAAGCCTTGCTTTCCTGTCGAAGGGATGTACAAGGGAGTTGGGTGGAAGATCATCATGAGCTTCATAAATGATCATGTTAAAGGTACCTGGATCGATAAAGATACGATATCAACTCTGTCAAAGATCAAAAGGATTTCAGAGTTGCTGACTCTGTGGGATCTTGGCAAGGGTGCCCAGTCACTCCGAGCCTCCATTTCCTCACCTGACACTGCAAGCTAATAATAGAGGCCTGCCTTCTCCAATATTCAGAGATGCTCGAACCAATTAATTTAGCAGACACAAATCAAAGTTTAGCATGTGCAGTGCAGTCAAAGGTAGGAAGGTTATAAACATGAATAAAACGTGGCCCTGTCAAAGAGTATCTCACAGTCCATCAGGGGAAGCAAACAGGTGAGTAACTCATGGTGCCAGAGGGTAGGTGGAGCCATGCTAAAATGATAGCCTATGTGTTAAGGGAGGCTTAGATTAAGGAATGATTCGTGCTGCTGTGACAGGAGGGAGTATGAGGAAAGGCTTTTCAGAAAGGATAATGTTATTTTTTAAAACATCATCTTGAGAATTGAGCTGGGGTTTCCCAGGGAGAGAAGAATTGAAGGGCATTGCACGAGGATGGAGGACTTGAATAGACTGATGTAAAAGTGCACAGAGACAGTTGAGGGATATGTGAGCGCTTCATGTCAAATATGAATTCTGCTCTGCCATTGCCAATGTTACAGGAACATATTGAAGTCATTCGCAGCAAAACCCTTCTGTGTCCTATAGTACATGCAGCATAATTATGTGCCTGTCTCATGTGGATTTTATTTTTTTGTCGCATTCTCTGAATTGTATTCTTATTCAAGTAATATAATATTTTGAAAAAGGCAAGTATCAATGGAAGTCTCTAAGCACTTCACATTATCATATCAACTTTAATTCCATAAATATAACTATTTCTGATGTCTATAGCTACTCCTTCTGGTATTTCTATTTCTAAATTACACATGTGTATATATATATATATTCAGAAATATCCAAATTTTGGGATATTATAAATTATTTTTTCATGTCTTACCTTGTTCAATGTCTCATTTCACCCACTTTTCTGTTATCCTTCCCTCAGAGAGGGGGTTATTTCTAGATCATTGTGATTAGTTCCCCCTTCCCTCCTTCCTATCCCTTATCTTCCTGGTATTGCTACTCTCCTTATTGGAGCTGAGGGGTTCATCTTTCTCGGATTCCCTGTGTTTCCAAATTTTATCTGTACCAGAGTATATCCTTGGTTCTAGCCGGACATGCAAGATAGAATTGGGATCATGATACTGGGGGTGGGGGGTGGAACAAAACATTAAAAAATAGACAGCTATATGTTTCATCAGTGCTATACAGCACCCTGACTGGCTTGTCTCCTCCTTGCGACCCTTCTGTAAGGGGATGCCCAGTTGCCTACAGATGGGCTTTGTGTCTCCACTCTGCATTCCCCCTCATTCACAATGATGATATTTTTTGTCTTGAGTCTTTGATGCCTGATACCTGATCTTACGGACAACTCCATGATCCCACAGACTGGGGTGCTTCTTCCATGTGGACTTTGTTGCTTCTCAGATATATGGATGCTTGTTTATCTTCAAACCTTTAAGATCCCAAATGCTAAATGTTTTGCTATCTGGGCACCGTCGTCTTTCTTCACGACATTTTTTTATGTACCCCCGATGTCTTCAATGAACATATTGGGAAGGTGAGCATCATGGAATGCTAGTTTAATAGAGCAAAGTTCTCACATTGGGGGAGTACTTGAGTAGAGGTCCAACCGTACATTTATTGTTGTTATTGTTAAATGACATTCAATGGGGTCTGACCCACAACGAGACAAACAGAAACAAACACTGTCCAATCCTGCAGCATCCTGCCAGTTATTCTTCATTTAAAAACCATTGCTATAGCCATACTGTCAATCAAAATATCGAGTCTGTTTCTCTTTTGTTTCTGCCACTCCACTTTATCAAGCATGATGTTCTTCTCCAGGGACTAATCTCTCCTAACAAAGTGTCCCAAGCATATAACACGAAGTGTCTCCATTTTTGCCTCTAAGGAGTACTCTGGCCATACTTCTTCCTAGACAGATTTGCCATTCTAGCAGTCCATGGTACTTTCAATAATATTTTCCAATACTGTAAGTCATATACATCAACCCTTCCCCAATCTCTTTTGTTCAATGTGCACCTTTCACATGATGATGAGACAATTGAAAATGTCATGGCTTGGTTGAGGAACACCTTAGTCCTTAAAGTAACACACTTGATTTTCTATAGTCTAATGAGGTCTTATTCAGCAGACTTAAGTTTGTAATTTCTTGAATAGTGTCACCATGATCATTGATTGTGGATTCAACAAGATAAAATGCTAAACAATTTCAGTCTTTACTCAGTTCATCTTAGTGTGACCTATTGGTTCAGACGTGAGGATTTTGGTCTTCTTTTAATCAAGATGTAAACTATTCTAAAGGCTATAATCCTTAATCTTCATTAACAAGTTCTTCAAATATTTCTCATTTTGAGCAAATGATACTGAGTGAGTTTTACAACAAAGGTTTTCAATAAGTTGTCCTCTAATCCTGGTGCCAAATAATCTTTATATTATCTAGATTCCATGATGGTTTGTTCAGCATATAGATTGAATACGTATGGTGAGAGGATACAACTCTGACATAACCATTCTTGATTTTAAACCATGCAGGATTCTCTTGTTCTGCGCCACAAATTTCTCTTGATACACATTTGTCACGAGCACAATATAGTGTTCTGAAATTCTCACTCTTTTCAAGGTTATCCATAGTCTGTTCTGATGCACACAGTCCAAAATACACATAGTAAAAAAAAAAAACACAAATAAGCATCTTTCTGATATTTTGTGCCTTGAGCCAAAATATATCTGACATGAATAACGATATCCCTTGTTCCATGTTATTTTCTAAATCTGGCCTAAATCTCTGGCAGCATCCTGTACTGCTTTAATCCTTGTATGGACATCTTTAAAAAAATTTTGGTTGCATATTATATTAGTGTTACTGTTCTGTAGCTTAAATATTCTGTTTGGTAGCCTTTCTTTGGAATAGGCACAGATATGGGTCTCTTCCATTCAGTTGGCCAATTAGCTGTCCTCCAAATTTCCTGACCTAGAACAATGAGTGCTATCAGTGTTTTGTCAATTGATTGAAACATTCTGATTGTTATTCCATAAATTTCTGGAGCCTTATTTTTAGCTAATACTTTCAGCACAGCTTGAATTTCTTCATTAACATTGGTTTTTGATCATATCCTACCTTCTGAAATGGTGGACTTATAACTTAGGATTTTTTGCTACAGCAACTGTCTATATTTATCCCATCTTCCTTTTATCCTACCTACATTATTAAATATT
The DNA here is from genome assembly GCA_004026705.1 of Nesogale talazaci. NCBI lineage: Eukaryota > Metazoa > Chordata > Mammalia > Afrosoricida > Tenrecidae > Nesogale > Nesogale talazaci. The sequence goes on along the minus strand of PVJH01005371.1, from coordinate 21,034 downwards.
TTGCACATAGAAATTTTCAGTATTGAAACCCAAGTCTTGAGATTTTTCGTTGTTATTTGGGGGGCGGGGGGCATCACTGCCTCTGGTGGTGGTGGGCTCTACCCAGTGCTGCTCCTGAGAGCTCCTGCTAGATTTGAACTGCCAAGTCTGCAGTTCCGCACTGAACCACTTACCAGGGCTCAGCCCGTGGTTTCTCTTGAGTTCTTTCAATTTAAATTGCATTGAGCATGTTCTTCCATTGTGGTTTTCTAATTGCATGTTTTTGAATATTTCGTTACAACATTTTTCTTTCTGTTCTTGGCCTTCCCTTTGAAATTTTCTACTGAACACTTTGACTTCATAATCTCTTTCGTTTCCTTTTGATATTCTACACTTAAGAGCAAGTTTCAGAGTTCCTCTGACACATACTTTGATCTTGGCTGTCTTGTTTTTATCAACCCTTTGTTTCCTTCATGAATGATGGTCTTGATATGTTCCCACATTTCATTAGGTCTTAGGTCATTAGTGTTTAAGGCATCATTTTTTTTCCTGGAGATATTCTTGAAATCCAGGTAAGATGGATTCAAGGTTCTATTTTGGCTCATGGGACCTTGTTCTCTTCAGCTTCATCCTGAACTTACATATGAGCAATCAGTCATCTGTTCCACTTTTAGTACCTTGCTGGGGATATTGAGCTTCTCTAGCTTCTCCTCCCGCAGATGCCAGTCAGTTTGATTTCTTTGCACCCCATCGAGAGAAGTCATGCATTGCTGTCCTTACTGTTGTTGCAAAAAGCATTTAGTATAAATAAGAGGCTGTTTTGTAAAGTTTATCATATGATCTCCAGCTTTGTTTCTTTGAACAAGCTCATAGTTTTCAACTATTGTTACATCCTCTTTGTTTCCAATTTTTACATTCCAATCACCCATAATTATCACTGCATATTTGATCAATTTCTGACTGGAGTCATTGTAAGAATTCTACAATATTCTTACTACTAGATTTTGTGATTAGTACAAGAATTTGAATCATAGCTTGGTCGATTCAACTTCCTGGTAGGGAGATAAGTATAGTTCGATCAGAGGCAGCATTGTATATCCTGATTGATTTTTCGATGTCCTTCTTGACAATGCCATCTGTCTTTATTGTGTTATTCTCAGGTTAATAAATCATATGAATTTTCTGATTCAAAATGGTCTAAATCAGTCAATTTAAGCTCCCTGTTGGCTAAGATATGGATCCTTAATGAGTTCCATTTCATTTTTGAGGGCTTCTAATTTTCCTAGATTCTTATTTCACATGCTCGGTGTTTCATAATCTCACACTCAACAGTAAAGTAACCGGTAGGTTTTTAGAGATTTCTTGCCCTATCTTGAATCATGTCACATCAGCAAATGAAGAACCTTAAGATCACAGAAGTTTTACTGCCTTCATGTTGCCATGGTCTATTCCACTCTAGAAATCATTCCTCCCTCAGTCACATTTTGAGTGCCTTTGACCTGAGCAATCACTCTTCTAGCAAGTCCTTTGACAACAACCTGCTTCTGTTCGTTAGGCATTCATTATCAAACAACATTCTCGAGCTATGCATATGTTCAGTTATTACTTACTGCAAAGTGTGGCATTGGGTCCTTTTCCATGGTTTATACTTTCTCTGGAAGCCCAGCCAAAAACTGTTCACCATAGTTTGAAAGACCAGCAGCCCAAAGGTTCTAGAGTAAGACAAACAGACAGACAAGTAGTGGTTAACAGAAAAAAAAAAAAAAGGTAATGATTGTAAATTTTCACTTCTACATGGGGTGGCTGCTCAGCTGTCCATTTTAGAAAGAACCCTCACTACAAATGTCATTTTTAAAACGTTCATAGAACTGAGCTATATATACCTATAGATATCTATGGATAGCTATCTATCTATCTATCTATCTGGATAGATAGGATCTATCTATCTATGGATAGCTATCTGCTGAGATTGGTTCCAGATGGCTGGATCCTATCGCCTGTGTGAAACCTTTTCTGATTTTAAACTATACGATATTCTCCTGATCACAGGCCTTTTTATGTATTTAGATTTATCTATTTTTCATTTTGAGACATTATGTTTTGACTTATCGATACGAGCAGTTAATCCTCTCCTTTTCATCATGATTCCTCATTTATATTTTAATACCTCTAAAAAGCCCTGGAGACAAAGTGGTTATGTGTTGGACTGCTAAAAGCAAGATCAGCAGTTCAAAATCACCCACTGTCACAAGGGGAAAAGGTAAGACTTTCTACTCTCCTAAAGAGTTACAGTCTCAGAAATCCTACAAGGGCAATTCTACCCCTTTTCATGAGTCTACCCTATTCCTGTCAGCTTAAATAAAATCCATAGTAGTGAGCTTGAACTGGAAGGAACCCAGAGAATCTGTTATCTGTGGATTAAGACACTGAGTTGCTAACTCAGAGGTGTAGAGTTAGTGGTTCAAAACCACAAATAACTCTTCAGGAGAAAGATGAGGCTGTTTGCTGACAGAAAGGTGAACAGTATTGGAAACCCCATAGAAACTCTGCATTAGTCAGAATTAACTTAATGTCCGTGCTTTGGATTCATCTAGAGTAATCATATAACAGGCATCTAAATGTGGTCATTTGAGGTAAATACATCATGGTCAAAAAATACATCGTGGTTATATAAATATTGTTCAAAGCTAAGCCTGGCCATATACCATAAAATATTATGATAGATAATTTTTCTTCTTTATATTTGTTGTTTATCTTATCCTAAAATATAAGTTGATATTTTTTCTTGTTTCTTAATTTTCTGTCTCCATCTTTAACTACTATATATAACATCCTCACTTATACATAACAAGTGTCTATAGTTCTTTTGTCTTTTTTTCCCATTTATTTATTTTTTGTACATACCTCTCTGTTCTAGTTTCTATGAATTAAAGTTTAGTCCTCTTATGTACTGATTTTAATAAATGTGTTATAATTTTTTATGTTAAAAAATTTGTTGCCTGTGGTTCTTTTCCTTCTTGCTTCACTTGGTTCATCCCTTAATCTTGGGGTTTAAAATAGGGTAGTTTCTTCCTAGATCAATTTGCTGGGAATAAGAATTATAGTCTCAGAAATCCACAGGGGCAGTTCTTTCCTGTCCTAGTGTGTCTCCTAGAGTAGTAAGGGACTCAATCAATGGAAGTGAGTTTGAGTTTTTAAATATGTTGAATAAATTATGTATCACCCAGAAGATAGTACTGGTGTGAGAATTTGCTCATTTAACCTATTGTTGATTTTTGGTTTCTCTTTGAGCGTGACACAGTAAAGACAGATATTTGTCTCGTAGCTCTTCCTTCAACAAGGAATTTTCACTGAGAGTGAGTATGTGTAAGTGTAGTTTTCAACATTGAAGTATTAAAGTTAATATAAAAGTATAAAAGTAGTTACTTTTCAGAGCAGCCCCAAGAATAAGGGAGTGATCTTTTGCATTTATTGAAAAGTTTCTATTGGAGAGCAGTTTCAAGAGGACCCTTCTGTGTCAGCTGATACTTGAAGACATTGTAATGTTGATTGAGATTCCTTGTTTCCCTATCTCTTACTTTCAAAACTATCAAACCCAGATTGAAGTTTAAAGATTGATCTTTTTGCCTTTCCAACTTCCTCCCCAATATCTTTTATAGATATTAATATCCAATAAACATTTTGCCTTGTAACTTTTCTGTTCAGAGAACTAATGCTTAAATCTGTATTATATGAAGAAAGAGTGCAACATCGAGATTGGAGGTAGAATTATTAAAGTTTTGCCATATGCAGATGAGAGAAACTTTTTGATGAAAATAAAAGTTTGCAGCTGCCAGTACGGACTTAAATTCAAAGTACAGAAGACCAAAATCATCACAACTGAACCAATAGGTAGCATAACGAATAGAGGTTGAAGTTGTCAAGTATTTTGCCCTGCACAGACCCACAATCATTGCTTATAAAACAGCAGTCTAGAGATCAAATGGTATGTTGCATTGGGAGAATTTGCTGCAAAATACCTCTTTAGAGTGTTGAAAAGCAAGGGTATTACTTTGAGGACTAACGTGCACCTGACCCAATACAGTGTATTTTTAACTGCCCAATATGCATGTGAAAGTTGATTATAGAACCAAGAAAAACTAAGAAGAATTTTTGAGTTTGATTGTGGTGCTGGTAGAGAAAACCAAAAACACCATGAATTACCAATAGCACATATGTCTTTAGTGATGTATTTCCAGAGTGCGCCCTAGAGGCAATGATGGGGAGACTTTGTCTTACATTCTTGGGCTATATTGTCAGGACAGACCAGTCCCTGGAGGAAAGCATCATACTTGGTAAAACAGAGGGTCAGCTAAAAAGAGGAAGACCCTGAATGAGATGAATCGACCCAATGACTGCAACAGTGGGTATAAGCAGAGGGACAATTATAAAAGTGGCTGAGGACTGGACAGTGTTTCCTTGTGTTGTTCAGAGTCACTTTGGTGTGGAACCAGTTTAATGCCACCCACTCACAATAGTCAAAAATTCACACTCTGAAAAACTCAGAAAGATAATTATATCCTGTCCTATAGGGTCGATATGAGTCAGACTTGACTTTATGAAACTGCATGAATATGTGTGATGTCTTGATTCATATAAAACATCATCCACATCAGTCACCTCAGTCTATAAATAATTGATGATAACTTTTCTGATCTCTGATCCTCTGTTTTATAGCTTCAATAGTATTCATGTTCAAAAAGCAGAAATCTTACTTTTATAGATTGTTCTTGTAGAATGAGGGGATCAAGGCTTATGAAGAAAGAGTGAAATAGTGTGTGTGTATGTGTGTGTGCATGCATAATTTTATATTTTTTACCTACCCAGAGCTCTACTAGGACTTAGTTCTACAAGGGACCATGATATGAGGAAACATCAAGAAATTCCTAATCATTACTAAAAGTTCAATATTCAGCTCAGATCTCTATTTGATAGTGAAATCATCCTTTTCTGAAGTGAGGGCCTTTATTCTGTTAATCTTCTGATTGGTGTCCACAGTTTCTTGTATGATTGTCATATCTCTTTCTTCATTGACATATCTTATCCACTTCACCTGTAAATTGTAGATTTTTTTCCTACAAAGACATTACACTATTGTTATTATTTGACTTGAATATCTAAAATAGATTTTGGAAAATATTATAGTTTTACAAATTTAAAAAAAGAAAACTCATTTACCTTTGATATTTCTTTCTTTCTTTCTTTCTTTCTTATTAGGGATTTATTTTTCTTTGTGGATTGGAGTAAGTGGCTTGATTTTCACTTTAGTCTATAATAGAGAAAATGCATAACTCATATGCTTTATGAATAGCTAATACATTTTTAGGACCATTTCTAGCTTGCGAGAATTTTACTCTACAGAGTTATTGTCATCTTGCTGTGCACTTTCTTAAGAGTAGGAACATACCTTAGACTGCAACAGAAAGGAAGTAGTATCGTTGGCAGACAGGTGGTTATAGGTTCTGAATCCAGCAGACATTGTTTAATTCAAAACTTTGCTGGTTGGGGAAAAAAGGATATGAACACTTTACATTTGTAACTTAGCTCTCCCATGAATAGCTGACATATAGAGCAGAAAAGGAACTAATCATTTAAAGCTTGGGGGGGGGGGTTAACACTCCTATTGTGACATTTCATAAGTACAATAAATGGAACTCAAATCACTGCCATTCCTTCACTTCTGACTCATAGTGAACCCCATAGGTTGGGGTAGAATTGCCCTTGGAGGTTTCTGAGGCTATAACCTTCATAGGGGTAGAGAAATCACCCTTTCCACGCCTGGGACAACTTTGAATTGCTAAATGTGTTGTTCATAGTCAATCAATTGTCCATTAAGGCTCTTTAAACTAGTATTGCTCAAAAAACATACCAGCCAAATATCAGTCTAATAATACATACTATCATTACTTCTTTCCCTGCCCTTCAAAACCAGACAGTATTTTTTTCTATTATGCATCAGGCTGTTCTGGGTCAGAACCAACTTGATGGCACCTATCAACAACTCTTCCTGTTCTTATCTAGCCACGATGCATAGAAATATGTATTAGAAAATTTGGGAGGTAAAGGAGAAATAGAGAAATGGAAGACTTATTATTTGTTTTGCTTTAGGATCTATTTTTTGTAAGCCGCTACATTTTGGTTGTTGAGAATACACAGCAGAACATACACTGATTTTCTATAAGTACCAGGAAGTGGCACTAATTTCATTCCTCACAGTTTGCATCATTCCTCACCCTCCGTTTCTTGGTTGTTCTTCATTAGCATAAACACTGTAACCTTAATTTCCTATAAAAGCTGATGTGTTACTGTTGTTCATTTAAGGACATATATGTCGATCTTAAGAGCTTATGGTGTTAAATTTGGACCTTCATTAATTGTTAAGCTATATTACTGTTTATTTGGTGAGAAGACTTCAGAGAAAGTTTTTGATAAAGTTTATAGATCATTGTTGGCTGTTGTCTAACTTTATGCCACACACTACTATAGTTACTTCATCCCACTTTATTCTCTTTTTTGGACCATACATGTTTTTAACTAGCTTTAGCTTAGACATTGAGAAACTTAGAGCTAAAGAGCTTAAATAACACATTAATAAGATGATTTTATCAGGATGCACAACTTTTTTTATACAATTATAAGTTGGTTCTTCTCATTCTCATTCCAGTGCATTTTGTGGTTTTAGAGTAAATGTTTTTTCTTAGCTTAAAAGAAAAAAAAATACACCAAGAATGGAAAATGAGATTTGGGCAGCTGTTCCTAATAATATGTTCTTTTTTTGTTACTTTCATCTTCTTTTCACTATTTGTCTCAATATACCTTGCTTCTAACTCAACCAAGTGAAAAGTAAGATAAACGGCTCATTTAAGGTCAAACAACAACAGCAATAGCCAGAAAGATTATGTATCTTGGTGGTCAGAACCATGAACATTATCCATTGGAGCAAGAGCAGTTTAAATTCTATTCTTAGCATCTAAAGGTCTGTCATATATGTGATCCATAAGGCATCAGTGTCCCTGAAGAACAGACAGGGTTATTGCTTATGGCTAATAGCGGTCTTTGGCAATTCCTTTCTGACAGGCAGATGGAGAATATATTAGGTTATGTTTTGTGGATAAACAAAACTTATGATACTCATGCATGTATAAGAAAGAGTTTTATATCAAGAAGCAGTATCATATCAAGAAGAGATACCCGTCCAGTGCAACCTAAGTCCATGAGTCCAATGCTAGATGGAGCTCTCTTCAGACTCATGTACCCACAGGTTAATGATGCAGAAAGGTGAAACAGGATACAGGGAGATCATAGACTGGTGGGTGCAGAGTCATGTGCATCCAAGACCATTGGAAACACGGCAGGGAGGTGGCGGCTCAGGAGTCGGTCAGTCCCATATGAGCAGGGCTCAGGCACAGTGTCTGAGCAAACAGGATGGTGCACGGGCCAAGAGAGGGAGAACTATGTCCCCAGGGTCTCTCTCAATAAAAAGACTACACATCTCAGGAAGCGTCATCAGGCTGTGACCTGATTGCCAGTCTGGATCCCTCTCCTTCATAATTGTCAGCACACTACTTTCTACTCAATTTCTACTGTTAGCTAAGCCTTAAGGAAGAGTAGCCTGCCCTAGTGGACTGTAACTTTTTACTGGAGTAGAAGCCTTACTCCAGTGACAAATTCAAGGTGACAAAAAAATAAATAATATCTACACAGAGGGATGTGCAACATAAAACAAGCTATAGAAATATTATTATTGAAGAGCAAGTGGCATAAATGCACTGCTCATTTTCTGAATAATTATGGTTAAATCATATTTTTTCTTTCAGATATCAATTCTTATTATAAGGGGCTATAAAAGGTGTTGATGGCTTGACTACTTATTTTTTATGGAAATATGAAAAAACGTTATAATGAGAAATATGCTAGTTTGGATTTTAAAGACCTGAGACACTATTCTAGTCTAGAAGTTTATATCTTGAAAGAAAACACTGATTGCATCATCTCAATAAGTGTCAAACAGAACCTTATACCAATCAGAAGCCTGAACATGGGGCTGCATGCTTACCCATGCTCACAACATGCAAAGAGAAGCCTGAAATGTGCAGAGATGTGAAAGGCCCTTTCTTCCATCCTCAGCTATAAAAAAAATTAACAAAATAGCATCAACAAATCTGATTAGCAGCATGTTGAACTCAGAAAATTTCAATAATTATGAAATAGATTAGAAAGCAAGTACCTCACTGACATTGATCCATTCTGACTCCTAGAACAGAGTAGCTCTGCCTCTGTGGGTTTCTGAGATGGTCTTTATTTATCGGAGTAGAAAGCTTCTTTTACCTCCCATCAAAGTGGCTGGTGGTTTTGAAGTGCTGCCACTGGCATTAACAGCCCATAAGCACTGTGAGACCTGGACTCCTCTCAATGGAGTACAGTAGAAACTAATACATTTTGGAGAATTGATATTTCAGAATACCTCATGGGCATTTAAAACTGGTGATTTGGGTCAATTTCAGCAATGATCCTTTGTCTTTGTTCCCTTGTTAAAATAAAGATTATGTCAGTTCTCCTTTCTTATAATTGGTTTGAAATTTAAATAAGAACAATATCTGTTGTTCAATGCTGGTGAATCTATTCTGATTCATAGTGACTTTGTAGGCCATAGTAGTATGGGAACATGTGGTAGCTAATGTAATGGGCCAACCTGGCAAGGTCTCAGCATTAAGAGTTTCAGTATTCTGTAATTATGCTCCATTGTGTGATCTGAGACGAGGAATTTCCTCAGAAGTGTAGCCGGACTTCAGTATATTGAAACATTCTGATACGGTTGATGGGCTTTTGATTCTGCAAAAACCTCTCATTCCAGTTTTTCAGAAGTGAGTCAGCAAGCCTTATACCAATCAGAAGCCTGAACATGGGACTGCATGCTTACCTATGCTCGAAACATGCAAGGAAATGTGTGTGCAGTTGGTCTTCACAGAAGCAAGAAATGTGCAGAGGTGTGAAAGGCCCTTTCTTCCATCCTCCGCTATAAAAAAAAAAAAATTTAACAAAATCGCATCAATGAATCTGATTAGTAGCATGTTGAAATCAGAAACCATGTTGATCTGGGGTTTGTCAGCTCCTGCCGCCACATGAGTCAAGAAGAACCTCCAGCCTGATGCCTGACCCATGGTTTTGAGACTTGCCAGCATGCCAGGCTCCACAATTGCATACATGCATGTGAATATATACTTTTATTCTTGTAGAAAATCAAAATTAAGACAGAGCAGGGTCATCTCTCCCAAAGAATGAAATTGCTAGGCTAGAACCACTGGCCTTTTAAGAAACTGTTGAGTGCTTAATCATTGAGTTACTAGAACTTTTAGCATATGCATACAATATTTACTTTATTTTTCTCCTTGATATTACAAGCTTATTCATATTTAGTCTATAATTCCAACTGTGATTTGATATTTATGAAAGTAATTCACTGAGTGATTCATAATGTCCAAAGTAAGTTTTTGTAATGAAGGCTTAGATGAAACAATAAGCAATCATTAAGAAGAATGAGGCACATTTAGATCTTCAATGCATTATTTATTCTTTTAAACTTTCTATATATAAAACAATTGATTTTTTAAATAACTGTATCAGTTTGTAAGTCATATATATTTTCCCCATATCGCCATCATTATTCTGTACTTTCAGTAAAGAATAAAGAACATGTGATATATTTAAACTGGTCATTATTTGACGATTAGAATCTCAAAGCTTATAGAAGCTTTGGTGGCACACTGGTTACAAGTCGCCTTGCTAACTGTGAGGTCCCCAGTTCAAAAACACCAGCACCTCCATTGGAGAAAGAAGAGGCTTTCTACATTCATAAAGAGTTGCAGTCTTAATAATCATAATAAATAACAATATCAACAAGGATTTCTGGGGGAAGGCTGCAGGAAATGGACATCATAGGGTTCAAGGAGAAAGAAAATGTTTGGAACAGATTCCAGTTGCCATTGTACAAATATGCGTGATCTATTTGAATTATGGAATGTATTTGAATTGTGGAATGTCAAGACATTTGTAAAAGCCTCCAATAAAGTGATGAATAACAAAAGAGAGAGCTACAGGCTCAGAAAGACACTCGCAGGGCCAGTTCTCCCTCGTTGCATAGGGTTGCTAGCCTTGGGCTCCAATGCCATGGCAATGAATTCAACACACCTCAAAAGGAGCCCATGTGGCCTAGTGGTTTATGTGTTGGGCTGCCAATCTCAAGGTCAGGAGTTCAAACTACTAGTCCCTCTTCAGGAGAACCATGTGAAAATCTATACCTCTGAAACCCCAAAGAGTAGTTTTACTCTGTCCTATCATGTCAATATGAGTCGAGATTGATTTCATGGTAGTGAGTTTGCTTTTTGTATTTCATGCTCCTCAAAATGTGCCTACCTTCTTACCTCTCTGGATTCCTCTGTTCCTTGTATTTTCATCCATTCTTTCCCAGGCACTGCTTCTTCTATTAAATCTTTCTAATGAAGAAAATTTTGACCCATATATCCAGATTTTATAAGACATTTTGCTAAGGAAAAGAATAGACTTTAACTTTTAAACAAATATGAATGTAGAGTAAGACGTCACCACCTATCAGTCAGTTTCCCACAGCGTGGTGACCTGCATGTGTGTGGAAAGGCAGTGATGTTACTTTGAGGACAAAGGTGGCCTGGTGTGAGTGTCGGCATTTTCCATCACTGCACAAATATGTGAAAACTGGACAATAAAGTTGGAGAAGAAGATCTAAGAAGAATCAATACATTTGAATTTTGATGGTGTTGAAGAGTATTGGAGGCTCCATCGATAGTCAGAAAAACAAGCAGATACATGTGGGAAGAAGTACCACCAGAAAGCTCCTCAGAAGGAGGGGAGAAAGACTTCTGCTCACTGTGGAGACTGCCAGGGGAGGACCAGACCCTGCAGAAGGACATTCTCCTTGATAGAGTAGAATGGCAGTGAGACAAAAGAGAAAGGCACTTGCCAGGATAGATTTACGCAGTGCCTGTAACAATGGGCACAGACATTAGAACAATTGCCAAGAAGGCAATTGCAAGACCAGACAGTGGTTTGTTCTACCGTACACAGGGTTGCTGAGAGGCACAACGGACTCAAGGGCAACACCTAACAGCAACAGCAGCAGCTCACAAAGGACTCTAGCACATTCTAAGCCTGATCTCATTGTCCTCTGCATGGCAGTTTTCTTTTCTTTCACTCTAAGCCAATTTTCAAGGGCTTCATGACCAACAGCAGCCCCCAAATGTTGCATGCATGTCTATAGTTTTTGCATATAAGTTGAATGAAATTCTTTAATATGAAAGCTCACAAAGCCACTGATGGAATTGATTTTTTTTGACAATGGACATGACATAAATACATGCATAATAATAAACAACGTTAAAAATAAATAAGAATATGTAAAGATTTAATTTTATTTAATATTAATTCTTGAGACAACATTAATATTCTAGGTTATTACTTACTTTCCATAAAATGATTTAAATAAGGGAAATATATTTGATCGATTGGGGATATGACTCTGTAATCATTTGGGGGTTTAGGAGACCTGGTGGGGCGGTGGTTATGCATGAGGCTGCTAACTGTAAGATCTAAAGCTTGTAAAACCCACCAGCTACTCTGCAAGAGAAAGGTCCACCTCCTGCTCTTGCATAGAGTGACCATTTCAGGCAGTTTGACCTTGCCCTGTAGGGCTATGAGTTGGAATTGACTTAATTGCAATGGGTTTGCTGTGTTGATGTGTGTGTGTGTGTGTGTGTTGGACATTGATCTTGTCAAATATAGTCAATGTGAATGATCCACTCATCACCATCCTTGTGCACAGTTGCTTATTAAGGTGCTTTTGAATCGGTTCAGACTCATACTGACTATGTACAACAGAAGAAAACGCTGCATGTTCCTGTTCCATCCTGACAATTATTCTTCTGCTCGAGCCCCTAGATGCAGCCATTGTGCCAATCTATCTTATTGAGGGCCTTCCTCTTTTCTGATGGCCTCCTATTTTCCCTTCCTTATGTGAAGTCCTTCTCTCAGGGCTGGTCTCTTCTGTGAATATGCCCAAAGAAGAATATGGTAAATGTTTTATGCAAACCTAATACAATACACAGAGAATGAATTAGGTTTGTATTTCTGGGGTTTTATTCACAGCAGTCAATAGTCATACATGCAGAGAGGGTACAATATTAAAATAGAATTGTATCGTCCCTCTCTGCACAGGTTGTTAGTGGTGATACCTCAAGCAGAAGAGCTCACCTAGGCTCCCAAAGAAAAGAGTCATATATTCAAAGTCTCATAAACAAGTTAGCAAATACTAAGCAAATGGGCCAGAGTCACCAGTCTAGGGCAAATGCTATGTGCGTGTTTCAAGGAAGCTTATAGTTTCTGGGAACTGTCATCACAGACTCTTCCTTCAGCCCTGGAACAAGGATAGCATACCTCTTGGTCCTGGAAATTCAACAATGAGTGCAGGGAGAAGCAAGCAACAATCACCTCATGCTGGAAGAGCAGTGTTTAGTAGTCTCATTCTGTTGCTAAGAAATCTATTCCATCAGCATTTCCTTTTCTAACATGTAGGCTGGCTTTGATGATTTGTTTGGGGCACTTTTCTTCCACTTTGAGGCAGTGGTTCTTAACCTTCCTAATGCTGTAGCCCTTTAATCCCATTCTGCATGTTGTGGTGACACCCCCAAACATAAAATTATTTTTGCTACTACTTCATAACTATAATTTTGCTACTGTTATGAATCAGGTGACCCCTGTGAAAGGGTCATATGATCCCCAAAGGGGTCACAACTCACAGATTGACAACCATCGCTTTAGGGGGTATCTATTGTGCTTAAATTATGCCTATCTGGGCTGAGCCCTGGTGGCGTAGTGGTTGTGCGCGGAACTGCGGCCCACTAGGATGGAGGTTCAATTCCAGCAGTGGGGCTGGGCCTCCTACTCCCACCACCGGAGAGCAGTGATGCCCCCCCCCCCCCAAAAAAAATTATGCCTATCTGTCCTTTTCAGTCTCATATCTAGTGATGTCTGGTTAAAAGGAATTTTGATAAATCTGGCTTGAAATCTATTTCTGACACAGAAAAGCAGTATTTTATCTTTCTTAAGATACATTTTACCTTTGCTAAAATGAAGAAAATACCATTTCTAGAGATGGCATTTAAAATATTTAACAACTGGTATGACAAGAGGTAATGACCACTAAGAAAGGAAGTTTCTCTACCACTAGCTCAGGACAATCAAAAGCCCAGCAAGGTGAGGGGTATTTAGCTAGGTTGTAGAAACATACAAAATCATTTTGGGACAAAAATCAGTGCTAAGGTGACATAACAATAGAAGAAACCTGGGCTACCTGGGAAGTGGGTAACTATTATTCAGAATGGAAATCTTTCAATATTGTCGCAACAAAAATACCTGCTTCAATGTGAAGGGCTAACATCAGACAACTTTTGGAAAAGATTGTTGAGGATTGAATTAGTAAATGCAGTAGAAGCAATTAGCATTGTGTGTATCATAGCCAGTATTTGATGAATGATAATAGCATTGGTGATTTTAATGAGTTCTGCTGCCATTATTCACATTGACGATATCTTAATGCCAGAAAAGCTCTGCCTGTGAGATAAGTGTGAATGTGAAGAATTGAAGAGATGGGTTTTAGAACCAATTCTTTTCGCTTTCTCTGAAGCAGATGTTACAAGGGAATGCAGTTCATTTATATACAATGAAACCCAAGTGAAGCTTCCATCCACGTAGTCTGACTTACTAGGTCACAAAAGTGGACAGATCATGGCATCAAGCACACACCCTGTGGGAAATTAACCCTTGAACAACATGGATACTGACTATTGTTGAAATACTCAATATCACAAGTGTATCAAATAGCTATATATTAATTGATGCATTGAGAAGGATTTTTTTTAAAAATTGCCAATGTTTGTTGTCATCTAATGTACCTAAAATTACAAAGTCCAAAATGAGTTCTCATCATTTTAGAATAGGAAAAAAATTACTTTTACTTCCAAAAAAGTAAAGGTATTTAAATCTTTGTTACACAAGCACATGGAAAATTGGTAAATTGCTAATAAATGTTGAAAGGGAGATAACTTAAAAATTGAACCCAAGTATATCTGGTAATTTGGAATCTGCCAGAAATCCATCAGTGGGGAAATTGGTGTGAAAAGATTTTAGTTCTGGTTTGATTTATCCATGGGTGAATAAAACACCTAAGAGTCCTAATAACATTCCTTATATTCTCTCCTCTCTCTTGTGTCTACTCTTTTCTCCCCTTTCTCTCTCCCTTCTTCCCCTCCTCCCTCTCCTTTCCCACCTCCCTTTCTTCCTCCCCCTTCCTTTTTCTCTCCTCAATCCCCCATCTTCTCCCCCTTCCTCTTCTCGGACCACTCTTTTCTGTGTTTCTACACTGTTTTCATTTCATAATGCTGTTTTTATGTGCCATGAAATCAGTTTTGACCTATGGAAACTCTATGCATAGCAGAAATAAACACTGTCCATTCCTGTACCCTTCTTGTAATTGTTCCTATGCCTGAGCCCATTACTGTCTTCACTGTGTCAATCCATCTTATTCGAAATCTTTCTCTCTTTCTGTTGTTCCTCATCTTTATCAAACATGACACCATTGTCCAGGGACCAGTCTCTCCAAAAAGCATGTCCAGATTGTGTGTGATAACTGGCAGTTCTTACTTCTAAGGAGCACACTGGTTGTGCTTCTTCCAAGTCAGATTTGATTAATCTTTTAGCAGACTATGATACTTCCAATATTCTTTACCACCACCGCAATGGAAGCACGTCGATTCTTCTTTGGTCTTCCTCATTCATTGTCCACCTTGAGAACCATAGTCCTGAAAGTAACATGCTTGCTTTTAATTACTCTAAAGTGGTCTCATGCAGAAGATTTACAAAATCCCTTGATTTCTGCATAAAAACTATACTCAATACATCTACAAGAGGGTTCAAATTACATTCGAGTGTGTCTGAAGGTCTCTGACTTATGGAATTTTGTGGTTTATTTCTTGTACAATTCTACTTAATGATACTGACCTCAGCTTACTGTGCAAAAGTGGCTATGGGATTGCATTCTTAGAATTATTACTGGTATGAAATTCTGTTTTTATCACTCCAGTAAATCAGATCACCTTAATTACAAGAGAGCTTCAATACGATCACATAAAATGGAATTAAAATATAATGTCAACAAAAGTAAACAAAACAAAAATATATAATGACATTTTCCCTAAGACTTCTTAAAAACTCCTGAAATATGGTATTGGTAAAACTATTTAAAGCACCTTCTATATTCCTACTGCTGTTTATATTTCAAGGTTTAAAATTAATCTTAAATTTTTGCATTATCTTAAGGTTCTTAAAATTTTTTTAAGGTGATTATAGCATGTTTTAGCAGTTGCATTTAATTGTATTGAATTGAGAGATAAATTCAAATAACCTTGGTCTGTGTATTTCAAAGATCATCACTCTTTGCAAACTATTTGAAGATGAGGGAGACCATGGATGGAATCAGGAGAAAAATTAGAGTTAATCATTGTAGTAATTTAAGCAATAAATTGAACCAATGCAGTCATGACAAAGGTGGTGAAACTTTTGGTTTTGTTTGTTTATGAGATGAAGTCTGTGACATGCTTTTAAGACATGTAAACAATGAATTTTACATCTTCATAGTTGTGAAACATTACTGTAATCTGATGGAAGATAAATTTTTCCTGGTATACTCAGGCTTATCTGGATACAAACTGCATTCAACATCAAGTGTGATTAACATTGTGTCCACATGTCTTTGAGTGTTATTTACAGGGAGAGAAATGATGGATGAAATAATGTATCATATTCCATCATGAGAAATCATCAGAGATGTAATGTAATCAGCTTCTAATTTCATTGACAGAGATGTAGAATGATAAGTGAGTCAGTCCAGTGAGTTATTTTTTTCTCTTTTCTCCCTAAAGATTATGCATTGAAATGATGTCTTCCTTTTCACACTGAATATTAATAATCAAGCTCATCCTTTTTTATGTATTTTATATATTCACAAGTATATGTGTGTATGTATGTATATATGTATGTGTATATATATATATATATCCCTGAGGTAAAGATCTCTTATCACTGTTCAAATGGTGTAATTTGATATCTGATTTCAAACCCATATATATGACTGAAGCTGCTTAATATATAACTAACACATTATATAAATAGTTTCATTGACAGGGGGTAGAAGTGGTGTTGCATATATGAAATTAAAGCGTAACTAATTTTTTATTTTGCTTTCCCCGTTTACATCCAATCATTGGAGCTAATATATCATAAACATGTTTTGAAGGTGCCATATCATCTATCTAATTATCAAATTAAGTAAGAGAAAGCCATTGCTTAGGGGTAATGTTCCAATTATCCCTCATTTGGATAATAAATGTGGTCTATCAGTGCCCTCAATGACTTGAGCTCCTTCTCAAGCAAGACTGCTATGAGAACATAGATATCAGGAGGACGCTGAACTTCTTGGAAGGAGGCTTGGTAGTGCAGCGGTTAAGTGCTCAGCTGCTAACTAAAACCCACCAGCTGCTGAGTGGGAGGAAGCTGTGGAGAAAGTCATAAATAAAACTGACAGGGCATCCAGGGCGGTTATCTTGCTGTTGGCGCTAGGTACCATCAAGTCAGCTCCAATGCACAGTGACCTGATGCACCCCAAATGAAACACTGCACAGTCCTGGGCCATCCTCACAAGTGTGCCTGTGCCTGAGCCCATTCAGGCAGCCACTGTGTCAATCCATCTTCTTGAGGATCTTCCTCGTTTACACTGCCCCTCTACTTTACCACGTGATGTCCTTGGAGAACTGGTCTTCTCAACACCTTGTCCAAAATATGTAAGATGAAACCTTGCCAAGTTTGCCTCTAAGAAGCACTCTTGCCTTACATTTTTTTCTAATGCAGGCCGGTTTGCTCGTTTAGCAGTTCATAGTACTATCAATATTCTTTTCTAGCACTATGATCCAAATACAACAATTCTTCTATGGTCTTCCTTATTTTGTGTTCAACTTTCTTCTTTTTTAAAAATCAGTTCATCGGGGCGCATAGCTCATCACAATGCATACATACATCTATTTTGTAAAGCATATTTGGGGGGGGCATCACTGCCCTCTGGTGGTCGTGGGAGTTACCCAACTTTGCTCCCAGAGAGCTGCTGCTGGATCTGAACCATCAAGCCAATGGGTTGCAGTCCCGCACTCAACCACTATACCACTGGGGCTCAGCCCGTAAAGCATATTTTTACATATGTTGCCACCATCATTTTCAAAACATTTCTACTTGAGTCCTTGGTATCAACTCATTCACACCCTCACAAACCCTTAATAAATTATATATTTTTGATGCTTTACACTGACTGATATCTCTCTTAACTCACTCCTTGTTCAACTTTTACATGCATGTGGTACTGTGAAGAATAGCCTGGCTTGGGTCAGGTGCATCTTAGTCCTCTAAATAACATCTTTGCAGTTATACTCTCTCCTATGTCACCGTAAGTGAGAATCAACTTGGTGGCAATGGATTTCATCTACCTCAGGTTCCTGACTCCTTAAACAAATGTCCTCACTATGAGACCAAATGATCAGAAATATGAGTAGATTTAAATGTTAGTGCTTCTCTAAAGGAAATTTTTAAGTAAAAAATGAAGAGACTTTTAAATTGGTTCTTTTTTTAACTTAGAATTATTTCACCTTTTCCATTCTCTTATTACTTTTTAAAAATTTGAATGTGTTCTAAAATCTTAAAGTTCACTTGAGGATCCTTCACCATCTTAAGTTACATAGAGAGACACATTCAAATTATTTCTGCCACTGTATTGGCAATTTAGACATACTTTACTAGAACCACATCTTTCTGTATTCAAGAATTCTTCGACTAGAATGTGATCTGATCTAGCTTAATGTGATCGCAATTTTGGGTCATGAGCATATGACCAAATTGACTTGAAAAATATCCTCATCTGTTCATGTAAAATAAATCCCAACTGAGAACAATTAAAGACTGTATAAAATGCTGGTATGCTGTCTGAATATGAACATTGTCAAATGTCAGTGAGACCAAAAAAGCCAAATATTTTTAAATAAATCAGGGAGGTATTAAGAAAAAATATTTTTAAATGGTGTTAATAAAGCTGTTATCACTTTTTAAAATTGCCATGGATTTTAAGAAGGTTTATTTGTAAGATGTCCAAAATAGCTCCACCACACGGCGCCAAACTTTCAAAACATTGGGCCAGCGTTTTGCATCAGCAGCATGTATATTTCTATGTTACTTTGTAATTGTAGAATGCACAATGAATCTACATATTGATGATGAAAGTTCAAAACTAATACATGTTATTGCTGAAGCCTTGATGTTACTGATTATCTGTCTTTATTATTATTACAAACAATAGTAGTATTTCAAGCTCTACCTCCTGGTGTGATTATGAGCAGTTGGTGTATAGAAAAAAATGTCAGGTTTTATGACTAGGGATAACATCAATATTACAAAATTTAAAAATTTTAATGTGCACACATAGTTGAAAGGATGAGCTTTATAATTAGAGGAAGACTCATTACCAACCTTGATATACAGATTACACACATTTGCTTCCTGAAAGTGTGAAGAGAAGCTGAAGGACTTACTAATGAAAATTTATCAAGCAGTGCATCTTTCTTTAGGGACTGGTTCTTTGGACCAAAATGCTCAAGACAAAATCTCCCCTCCTTGCCTCTAAGGAGCATTCTGGCTGTCACTTTGCCCCAAATGTATGCTCTTGTTCTTTTGGCTGTCCGTGGTACATCAAATATTCTTTGCCGGAACAATAATTCAAATATACCTAGTATTCTCTGTTCTTCCTTATTCAATGTCCAAATTTCACATGCATCTGAGCCAATAGATAATAATACCATGACTTTGGCCAGGCACACCGTATATCTCAAAGTCATCTCCTTATTTTTCAAAAATTAAGAGAGGTTTTGAGAAGCAAATGTATCTAATATTTTTTGATATCATCACTGCTATTTCTGTGAGAATTGATTGTGCAAACAAGAAAGATTAAATACTTGACAGATTCCATCTTGTCTCTGTATATCATGATGTTAGCTATCAGTACAGTTGTTGAACATTTTGGTCTTCTTTACATTGGCTCTGAATCCAGACTTGTGGATGTGATCCATGCTTTTTATCAGCAAGTACTTCATGCCTTCATTGCTTCTAGCAAGTAAGGTTGGATCATATGCATATGGAAGACTGTTAATAATCTTTCCTCCAATCCTAATGCCAAGTGCTTCTTCGTATAATCCAGCTTCTCTAATTATTTGCCCAACATACAGATCCAATAAATATGGTGAGAATGAACAATCCAGTTACACATCTTTCCTGGTTTTAAATCATGCAATATCATTGTTTGGCTAGCCTCACACCTCCATAGAGTCCATTTTGAGACATAACTACCACAGAGGAGATGGGAAAACATTTTCTGTGGGTTTCTGAGACTGCAACACTTTAGGGAGTGGTAAGCCACATGTTTTTTGACAAGAAGCCAACTGGTGGTCTCAAATTGCTGACATTGTACTTAGCAGCAGAACATGTAACTACATTACCATCAAAGTTCCCATCTCTTTATCCATGTCCAGATTCCATACAGACACGATTAGGTGTTCTGGAATCCTTATTCTTTTTGAGGCCACTTATAGTTCCTTAGCATGCACACAGACACATTTCTTGGAAAAGTCAATAAAACACATGTAAAAATATCTCTGGTATATTCTGTTTTAAGCTGTGATCCACCTGACAATAGCAATGACAAATCTTACCCATATCCTCTTCTTAAACTGGACTGAATCTATTGTAGATACCTGTAAATAGATCATTGCAACTATTCTTGGATAATCATCATCAAAGTTTTACTTACAAGTAATATCCCTTGTAAAAACAAAGTTTTACTTACAAGTGTTCTATTGTTTGAGAATTCTGTTGCATTTCCTTTCTTTGGAATGGGCATATATATCTTCCAGTCAGTTTGCCCAGTGACTGTCTTCCAATTTTCTGGCATCAGTAAGTGCTTCCAGTGCTTCTTCAGTCTGTTGACACATTTCAGTTGGCATTCCATTAATTTTTGGAATCTTACTTTGAAATTGTGGAATGTTGACTAACTTTTTAGGGGACAGTGACTGTGCATTCTGGCAATGTTATCTGTAAGTTTCTTGCATCATAAAATGTTTTATACATGGAATCTTTCAATTTTGTAATTTGAGACTTGAATTTTTCTTCAGTTCTTTCACTTTCATATATGCTGACCATATTCTTTCATTTGATTTTCTAACTATACAAGCTTGTACATTTCAATATAATATTTTGCTTTGAATTCTCAAGCTGTATTTTGAAGTGTTCTGGTTCAGTCCTTTGATGTCATCACTTCTTTAATTTAACTCACCTACTCTATAATTAAGAGCATGTTTCAGAGTCTCTTCTAACTCCATTTTAATCTTTCCTTTCTTTCTTGTCCTTTGCGTAGCCTTTTGCTAACTCTATGAATGGCATTCTTGATGTCCTCCCACAGTTCCCTGATTCTTTTGTCAGTAGTGTTCAATCTATCCAATCTGTTCTTGATATATCTCTCGAAATTCATATGGGATAGGTGCAAGGTTTTATTTTGACTCTTGTGGAACTTTTTTTTCAATTTTAACATGAACTTTCTTATAAGGAATTTATTTCTATTCCACCATCTGGCCATGGCCTGGTTTTCACTGAGGATATTGTACATCTTTACCTTCTCGTTCCACAGATGTACTCAACTTGATTTTGGAGTCTTCCATCTGAAGAAGTCAGTCTATATACTCGCCCTTTGTCTTCTTGCAAAAAGATAGTTGTGATGGGTAGGTTTGTTATGCCAACATGGCCACAGCCGATTGGTGGATCTGTTGTGACGGCACAGCCAATGAGC
>PVJH01005370.1:105000-113190 GCA_004026705.1 Nesogale talazaci | reverse complement strand
TAAGAATACTTGTCTTACAGATGGAAGAATCATTGTTATAAAATCTGCTTTAATGGGAGTCTGAGCAAAGCAGAAAGTTTGAGACCTGGCGTTTCAATGGAGTGTGTCGATGGGAGAATTGGTTAAAGCTTTCATAGGAGAAAGTGACTTTTTTGTTTGAAAATTATTGAGTGACATCATGTTGGAAGATCATTAACAAAGTCCAAGAAGTACGAAATGTGTGGTGTGCTCTACATAGTGAAAGTAACGTTTCTCAATTTTTAATGTGCAACTAAGTCATCTGTGGGGCAGAAGGGTTCTTATATAACTATGGGTCTGGAGAGTGGCCTGAACCTCTGAGTTTGTCAAGCTCCCAGGATTCTCTTTTGTTTTTTTTGGGGGGGGTATCACTGCCCCCTGGTGGTGGGAGTAGGAGGCCAGCCTTGCTCCTGGAGAGCTGCTGCTGGATTTGAACGTCCATCCCAGTGGGCCACAGTCCTCAGTACAACCACTACGCCACCGGGGCTCAGCCAGGGTTCTCTTTTGCAGCTGGTTCCAGCTCACACTTGACCCACACAGCCATGCAACCAGACTGTGGCCCAGAAACTATGCCCTGCAGGGGCAATGGTCGGACCAGTTTGATATTTTTTTCATGTTCCCTATCCATGATTAATTTTCCCCTCCCTTCTAGGGAGAATGGGAGTGATTTGTGTGTGTGTGTGTGTGTGTGTGTGTGTGTGTCTAGAGATTTTTAAAGAGTAATACAAAACATAAATTTTTTCATCTGGCTGTGTAGGTTGGATCACGGACTTGTATTACTTAACCTTGTGACTTTGGGCAAATATCTTCAAGTATCAATTTTTCCTTTTTGTAGTGGGTACTACAATAGTGTCATATCAATGGAGTGTTCCAAAGATTTTGAGTTAAAAATGGAAAGCATTTATAGTGTTAATTAATTCTCAGTATTATTATATAAAAGGACACTTAGAACCTCATGTTAGTAAACTTGGGTGTTTCTTCTTTGTATTGGTTATTTATCTCTTCTTTTTTCTGATTCCATTTCTAATCAGAATTATTGGTGAACTAGCTGACAGGCTCTGCCATAGAAAAGGGCAGAGTTAATTGGTTCATATGGGATTGAAACCTGTGACCTTTGATTTTTTTTTAACATCCTGCTCTTAACTAGCTGAATTCTGAATGACTGCCTAATCTTAGAGTGATTCTATTTCTTTTCTATCCAGTAGTATGCAGGTTTCTTTTTTTTTGGGGGGGGGGCCTGGGAGGAATATCTTGCTGTTGAGGACAAACTTTAAATTTACTATGTTTTTGAACTGGATGCCTTCCATTTGGTTAATAGCAGACCTCAGGATAGAGTGGTGAATTTTAACCATAGGCTTGTTCGATCTTTGCTTTCCTTAAGTTATAGAGAATTTTCATTGTTATTTTCCCTAGTTTTCTTCTTGCATGTAAAAAGAGATTTGTATATGTATTGTGAAAAACAATGTCTGAGCCCCCAATAAAATGATTAAAAAAAAGAGAAATTTATAATGAACTTTTTTAAAGGAAAGAGAGTAAGTGTCATATTTGTAAGTTATGCAAATACTGGCAACTATTAGCAGTTTCTTGATGGGTCCATTCTCTGAACATGTCCACTATCCAGGAAGTGAGGTGATTTATTTTGTTTTTCCTTAAGAATTTCTGTGTAGGTTAAACACTGCGAGGCATTATGTTTGTCTGATAAGTTATTGTTGTTGAATGTAGCTATCATTCTTTTACCAGGCCAGTAAACTGACCACTGAGTGAGTAGACAGCGACTTACCAGTCTGCTGCTTCGTCAGTTAAAATGGACTTTTTAAGTCTTACAAACTTTTACGAACTCTACTGTTTGACACTTGATGTCATGGATCAGGAAACAGCCATGCGAATCTTTTTCATAGGATATATTGCTAAGTTTAAAATTGCTTGTTAAATGTTTGGTAGGCAAATGCCTAAGCTTACAAGAAACGACCCAGTTGTCTCAAAGAAGCTCGAATAATTATAGATTTCACAATTACAATCTTAAAAATGATAAAGTGATGTCTCATGTGATCTTTTTTTATCTCTCGAGTTCTAATCACCTTGAACAGCTTAGCTTTATGCTATGCTGAAGTTCTGTGTCATAAAGACTGATAATTTGTTCCTTTCTTCAGCTTCAGTTGCATTTGCATATGAGCAATTGATGGTCTGCTCCACAGTTTGTTCTCAGCCCTGCTCAGACTGGTGATACTGGATTTGTTCATCATCTCTTTTCACAGGTGTATTTGAGTTCAGTCCTGTGCATTCCATCTGGCAAGGTTTAGGTGTATAAGTTGCCCTTTATGTTGTTGAAGAGGGGAATTTGTAGTGAATAAATAATTAGTTTTGCAAAGTAATTCATGCAATATCTGGCATCAGTTCTAACACCCAGGTCATATTTTCAAAGACCAATCCTTCTTGATTTTCAACTTTTTGCACTTCAGTATCCAGTAATGATCAATGCTTGTTTGACCAAGGAGTTGACTGAAGGAGTTGGGAAGCATCTTTAATTATTTTATCTTTTTCATCGATGGTTGCCCCATTGATAGTCTTTATTAAATAATTTTCCTTGTGGGTATACAAGTATTGTATTAGTGACAGAGCTGTACTTCACTATGTAGATCTTAACATGTTCTTGCTGACAAGAACTGCCTTACAATTCCTCTTTTATTTGTCATTTGAAGAATTGTAGCTCATTTGACTGTCTGATGCAAAATGGCCAGTACTAGCCCTTTTCAACACAGTGCCTAGCATATCAATCTTTATGCATTTCATGTCATTTTTCCTAAATCTGTACTTTGTATATTCTATGTTTCAATGATTAATGTGTGCTTATGGCTTTTTATTCTAATTCTGAATCACTCCACATTGGCAAATGACAATCAAATCATTAAAATTTTGCTTTGCCCACCTTGCTAGGTTACATTCTCCTTTGAAGAGGTGTTTCTTCCCATTGGTGTTTTGAGTGCCTTCCCTCTTGATGGACTCATCTTCCTGCACCAAATAAAATAATGTTCCACTGCCTTTCACAACATTTTTGCTGGCCTTACCCCCCCCCCCATGATATAGATTATGAACTTCTTCTTCCGAGTCTATCTTAGCTTGGAAGCTCTGCTGACACTTGGCCACCATGGAGGATCCTATAGGTAATTAAACTTCTCAGTGGTATCGCTTCTAATCTCTCTCAGCACAGTATGACAGACTGACAGACAACTTTGCACTTGAATCTAGATACCATCTCAGGCATAGATTTGACACAGTTAACAATGATGACTACAGATCAGACTTTTTGGATGATATCCAGGACATCGTGCATGAAGGAAGCAAAAAGATCATTGAAAAAGACAGGGGAAAAGGAAGAGCGAAATGAACGTCACAAGAGACTCCGAAACTTGCTCTTGAATGTAGACCCCCTACAGTACACTGAAGCACTAATGAATTAAAATAGATGAACAGAGTATTTCCAAAGGTGGCTCAAGAAGATAAGATGAATTAAAATATTGCAATAAGCGTGCACAGGTCTGGACGTAGACCAAGAACTTGGGCAGCATACAGTAAGCCAACAGGCCTGACAAAAGAATTCAAGCCTCAAATTGTAGTGTTGAAGACTTCTGTGGATAAAAAATGAACAATGTAAAACCATCAAAAGAAGATGGAATACACAGTCACTGTACCAGGAAGAATTGGCTGACATTCAGACATTTCAAAAAGTAACATATGATCAAGAACCAGTGATCTGGAAGAAAGAAGTCTGAACTGCTCTGAAGGTATTAGTGAAAAACAAGGCTGAAGACTTTGATGGGAAATTGGTGGAAATGCTTCCAGCAGGCAGAGGAAGCTCCTCGAGAACTCATTCCTCGATGCCAGGACGTTGGGTAGACAGCTACCTGGTTAACTGACTAGAAGAGGTCCATTTTTGTGCCCATTTCAAAGAAAGGTGTGGCCTAACAGAATGAAGAAATTATTGAACAATATCATTAATATCTCATTCAAATAAAGTGTTGGGAAGATAATATTTAAATACATTAAAAGGAAACTGCCAGGCTATTAAGCTAAATTCAGGAGTGACATAAATGGAATGAGAAATACATGACCGATAACAGTTGGATATTGACTAAGAGCATAGAATACCAGAAAGATGTTTACATGTATTTCCTTGAATATGGAAAGGCATTCAACCCAGGGAATCATACCAAATTATGGATAACATTGGAAAGAAGGGAAATTCTAGAATATTTAAATTTTAAAAACCTGTACTCATGCCAAGAACAATCACAAAAATAGAACAAAGGGATATTGTGGTTTAAAATCAGGAGAGAAGTACCCAAGTTATAGCTCTTCACCATACTTAGCAGTCTGTATGCTTAGCAAATCCTTTATATAACTCGAGTTTAGCAACCTGAATATCAGCTGAGGCACCTAATTTGACGACAAAACTGCCTTAAAAATGTGCTGAAAAACTCGGCTTATATACGAGTACATATGGTAATTTGAGACATCTGTGCCAACAGGATTAGGATTAGGATTAGAACTCATTATCAACCTCTAACATGCAGATGGTATATAAGAGGATTTGAAACACCAATGAAGACCAAAGACAGCAGTTCAACTTAAAGTACATAATGCTCATCACAATTAGACCAATAATAAACGTCGTGATAACTACAGAAAAGATTAAAGGTGGTGAGGATTTTATTTTACTTGTATCGACAATCAATGCCTCAGGAAGTAGCACTGAAGAAATCAAATGATGTATTACATAGGACAGATATGCTGCTAGAGGTCTCTTTCAAGTGTCCAAAAGCAAAGATTTCAGGACTAATGATTTGAGGACTGATGGACAACTGACCCAACTCATGGCATTGTCAGTTGTCACGTCTACCTATGACAGCAGGACATTTAATAAGGAAGCTTAGCCAGGACCATTGCGGGGGCAATAGTGGTCACTCATTTGACTGCTAACTGCAAGGTCAACAGTGAGAAACCACCAGTTGCTCCAGGGGAGAAAGGTGATACTTTCTACTCCCCGAAAGAGATACAGTTTCAAAAACCCATGGGGGCAGTTTTATCCTGTCCTGGGTCATCACTGTGCATTGAATGGACTCTGTAACAGTGAGAAGGAAGAATTGATGCCTACGAAATGTGCTTTTGGCAAAGCGAATTTTATATGCCCTGGACTTTGAGAAAAGACAGTCTGTCTTGGAATAAGTACCAGGTGAGACTTTATCTCACTTAATTTAGCTACGTTATCATCTCCAGCCCCTGGAGATGGACACCAGTGTCAGCGGCAAAGAAGAAGGTCCCCTCAGTAAGTATATTGACACTGAGTGTCACAACAGGTTCACACAACAATGGTTGTGAGGGTGTCATGGGACCAGGCAGTGTTTCATTCTGGACTACATCATGTTGGAACCAACGTACAACATCAACAACCATTTTTGTTAGTAATTATTTTAGTTAGCGTCATACTAGCTTCTGTAATAGGCAAACCTCTTCCTCAGTGTCTGAAAAATCATGCAATTCTTACTTACCTAACGGTTGAGTCTGGGTCATAATTGAATTTCAGATTCCAACAGTGACTTGATGTGCTCGTGCCGTGTTCTGTTGCACAGAAGGCTGCAAGGAGTAAGAATCAACTCGATGGCACCTGAACAACAGAGATTTAGTGACGTAGACTTCATCCATCGTCTTGTTGCAATAACTCTATCTACATGACCCTCTCAGCCAGCCATATTACAAGAGTTATACATCTGGCACAAAAATGCTACACATTGGGCTGAGCCCCAGTGGCGTAAGTGGTTGAGTGCGGGACTGCGGTTCAAATCCAGCGCCATCTCTCAGGAGCAGCACTGAGTAGTGCCCACGACCACCAGAGGCAGTGATGCCCCCCCCCCCCCCAAATGCTGCACATCAATTTGGGAGGGTGGGGGGAAATTGGGAGCTGATATCAGGGCCTCAAGTGAGAAGAAAGTGCTTTGATGACAATGATATGATAGTGGCATATGTGCAAATGTGCTTGACACACTGGATGGATGTGTGGATTCTGATAAGAGATGTCGGAGCTCCCAATAAAAGTATTTATTTAAAAAAATGCCGCACATTACTTTCGCCTGCATCTTGCTGTCTACCGCTCAGTTATTTGGCCTCATAGAAGTAAGTGGAAAGAAGATTGGGAAATATGTGTCCAAAAGAAGAGGAATTGAGTGTGTATATCAGCCACCACCCTGAAATATCATTTTAGGTCTTAGATACATCTTTTGACTTGAGGCTTTCCTCGCTACCTATTCTGTCCTATACTTTGGAAAACAGTTAATTTAATGTAGTTGAATTTCTAACTGTTCAACACGGCTTGTTGTTAGGTACCGTCCAGTCAGTTCAAACCCATCATGATTGTATGTGTATTATCTTTTAAGAAACCCTGACAGTATGAAATCAGAGTTATTTCCGTATATTTACATCAAAAGTGGCATAGTTCTGATTTCCGCATAAAAATCTTAAGTAGACATGGAAATGATTTTTGCTTTTCTTGTAAAGGGAAGTCAGTAGAATTTTTTTGTCTATCATGTTCCTACAGTTATGAGTCATATTGAAAATTGTTTTCATTTTGTTTTATTTTTCAGTGATCAGCGCCGCCCTCTGATGTCACATATTGATAGGGGTCCATTTGTAGTCATATCCATAGAGGTCTTATGTATATTTTAGTCGATTGCTACCTGAACAAGGTTCTCTGGGGCACAGTGGGTTTAAGTTCTTGGCTGTTAACCAAAGGGGTAATAGTTGGAACTCAATGGTCATTTGAATTTTAAATTTCTTGTGTACGAAAATGCAATTGATTATTGAATCTGTGTCTTATATTCCAGCCAACTTGCTAGTCTTTCATTAATTACAACTTTTTGGTAGATTTTTGGTGTAGATATTTATATCATCTGTAAATGATGTGAGTTTTGCTTCAAAAAAAAAAACCCTCATATACCAATCGAGTTCTTGACACAAATACAGAATTAGAAAATGTGTATAGAGATTGAAGAGCTTACTGAGAATGCAGTGCAGAGTAACATTGCATTGTGGTGGAACAAACAGAATAAGTGAATGGACATGGTGTGAAAAAGGAGAAACTCAAGCCGTGATTAGTAATCAATAGAGGAGAGGGGCCAAGAACCCCTTCCGGTATGTATTTAGTTCTTTTTCATATCTGCTTAATCTGTTTCACTTTAAACATATAACTTTCTTGTTTCTTTTTGGTTTGTTTTATGTCTTTAAATAATGAACAATTAAGATTGATCTTTCCTCAAGAACTGACATGGGGGTTAGTTTATGTAAGTGGAGTCAACAGTTCATAAATTTTGTATCTTGTGTGAAAAGCATTCCATTTTAAACAATTGCTAGTAGACATTTTATGTGATTAAAGATATTCTCACATTAAAGAAAAAAAAACACAGGTAAAAGTCATTCCCATCAAGTTGATTCTAACTTGTAGTGATACAGCAATCTTTACAGGAACAGAAAGACTCCTCTTTCCCCACTGGTGGGGGCTGGTGGGTGTGAACTGGTGACCTTGTGATTAACAGTCCCAAATGCTCACTGGACAGCGCCATCAGGGCTCGAAACATAGGAATTGGCAGTTTTTTGTTTACTTACCTAAACGTGTCTGTCCTCTTGGATGTTCAACTCAATGTTCATTGTTGTTGTTTCTTCTGATCATCATGCTCTGATGACATTTTGTAACCACTACACTACCAGGGCTATGCATTAGGGAAATTAATATCAAAAACCAAAACGGAAACAGCCTGCCTGTCTGGATTTCTAAAGCTGTGAATCTTTGTGGCAGGGAAAGCCTTATCTTTCTTCTACAGACTGGCTAGTGGCTTTGAACCGCTGACCTTCTTGCTTGGCAACCCAACTTATAACCTCCCAACCCACCAAGACTCCTTTATGAAAACTTTAAATTACGCTCACCTTTTTTATGAGCTGGAACTAACTTTGAGTTTACCTATGTGAATTCTTTATGAAAAGTGCAATAGATTTTGTAGTGCTCTTTTAAATGGAAACTGCTTATTTGCTTGCTTTTCTCATATTCAACTAGTTTAGATCTTTAGTCATATGTGTAGAAATTGCCACAGAGGTGAAATTATCTCACGACAGTCTCAAATTGAATCA